>BPTQ01000001.1:267739207-267815556 GCA_019973895.1 Chrysanthemum seticuspe
AGTTAGGCCTTTGTGCAAACAGATACTTGTCAAAAAACCACTACGAGTCTTGAAACCAATACTGGTTATAGGTATATTAAGTGGTCAGGTCTGAGTTGTCAAAATGACAACACTCTTGACACCTCCAGGGGTAAAGTCGAGACTAACAGTTTGTCCCTTAGGTAAAGGAACATTGTTAATGCTGATAGGTATAGTGCTGGTTGGAGGTGTCACGGTTTACTGAGTTTGAGGAGTTGTTTGGGTTGGTCTGTGAATAGATCTCGAAGACCTCAGTCACTTTTCTTGACTCCTCAACACATTTTGTCGTAAAGTATTACAAGGCAATTTGGGAATTTATTTTAGCAGCCTGCTCTTCAGCTAGCAATTCTTCCATGGATTTCTCATGTGAATTTTGAATGACAGGACATTGTGGGAGTGGAGATTTGTCAAAACCGGAAGGTTGACATTGATAATCATCATGAGGACCCCCACAATATACACAAGAAATACTGGGAACATTATGAAATGCTGTTTTACACAACTCCTCAGTTCTTTTCACTGACTCCAGAAGCTCTAGATAAGTGTCTGGTTGGGTTTGTTGAGGAGTTTGAGTCATTTGGCACTGTGGAGGTTGGTCGTGATATGGATAGTCGTAATTGTTACAAGGAAATGGATTCCCTGTTTGACAATCAGAGCTGAAATGGGGACCTCCACAGTTCTCACAACAGTAAAACTGTTGAGTCTGGACTGGTGAATTATATGGATATTGGTCATAACCAAAGTTCTGAGCATCACCAAAAAACTGTTCATAGACAAACGTGTTTCCGGATTGACACTCAAATCCTTGGTGAGGACCTCCACAAAATTCACAGCAGTTAGGTTGGTTACATGAAGATAAGTCGGGCTGTGGTGGGTAATTGGAAAAGTTTGAGGGGTCGTTAAATGAGTTCTGATTAGGATCATAATCAAATGAATTCCTCGAACCACAAAACAAACAACTCCCGTTACGAATATCATTACCACATTGTACATACGTACACCATTGACAGGGTGAACCAAAGAGAGGCTCACCACAACCGACACAAGGAATAAACGATTTCATTTGAGAGTTATGAGAAGGAATCGGTTTATTCAAAGAATCAACAAAACCAACATGGTGATCTGAATGACTATTAAGTCTCGAAGAACATTTTGAAAAATCCGGAGGTGGGACAAGTGGTGTGCTCTGAGAGCTAGCAATTTCCACCACTTCCGTTATGGTCTCTGGTTCTGGTTCTTGAGAAACGTGAAGATTAGGCAAGTCATTCTTGCTAGTCACCGGTCTGAATTCTGCACGTTTGCTTTTAACCGTAAATCGTGAAAGTTTAGGATCAATTCTAGACGGCTTATGAGCAATTGAGGGGTTAGGTCTTTGGATAACCGTAGGTTGGACGTATTTAGCACTTCCATCATTAGAGGGAAGTACCTGGTCCTTTGTCACCCCGGTTTCTCGTTCCATTTCCCTACGCAGAATTAATGGATCATCACGAACAACACGAATTCTTGACATTTGTGATAAAGTCTGAAGTTTTTCAGCTTCGTCCCAGAATTTGTCGGAGTCGAGAGATTCCATGAGATTAGAAGAAGTTAGAATCAAATGGATCGAGGGTGAAGGGATAAAGAATCAAAACAGGGTAAGAGGGTAAAGAGGAATATTTTTGGATTTTTGGATAAACATTTTGTAAAAATAAGAAAGAAAATCTTTTTTGGGTTTTTGATTTTTATATAAACATATAGATGGTATAAACAAGGAGTGAATATTCAAATCACTAATCTGCTAAACGTAAGACTATTAGCACTGCTCCCCGGCAGCGGCGCCAAAATTTGATCCGTGCAAAACCGTCAAGTTTTATCACGCAAGCCGACCACTTGTGAATGGCCGACCGTAACAAACTTAAAACAGTTTAAGCACAAATGCAATGAAGATCAGGAGAATATAGTGTTTCCCCAGGTCGTTAAGTCCCAACGAGCTGTGCGAGAATAGTCAAACGTATAGCGATCGAGAGGATTTGAATGGGAAAGGATTGTGATTTATTATAACTAAGGAAAAAGTACATAAACTACAGGGGCTTAAATGCAAATTAAAGGAAATTAAAAAGATAAAAAATATTAAATAAACGCTATCACTATTTGCAAAATGATGTTTTTGATTTTTTGTTTTTATAAAACTTAATTAAAAACTACGCAACGTACAATAGAAAATGTGAAACTGGAGCAATATTAATTCTAAAAATATGAAAATGATATTTTTACACTCCTAATGATAAAAGAAAATTTATAGAAAAAGAAAATTATTTTTATAACTATTTAATTAATTAAAAACTATTTTTAATTATTAAATAATAGCCTAAAATACTAGAAAATAGGAAATAAAACTAGAAAAATAAAATTATGACTTAGAAAAATCTAAAATATCAAAAGAGAATTTTCAAAACTATTTTTATATTTTTCTGATTATTTTTCTATTTTTTATGAATTTTAAACTATTAAAAACTAATTAAATTACTTAAAAATACAAATTAAACTATGAAAAATCTGGAAAATTACTTTTTTTACTTTTTATATTTATCTAAACTTAAGAAAAATGAAAAATTATTTTTTTGAACCTTTTCTTAATTAATTGGATTAAAAGCTATTTAAAAATGCTTAAAAACTAATTTAAATTAAGAAAAATAGCAAAATGACTTAGAAAAATCTGAAAAATTCAGGAAAACTCTAAAATATTATAAGGAATCTAAGAAAAATGGAAAAACAGGTGCTTGTGTGTAAGAATAAGGAACTGCTATACAAGTGCTTATTGAAATAAGCACTTGAATAAGCCAAAGGGAAACAACAAGTACCAAACTGAAACAGAAGGTATATTATGCTATAACCACCCAAAAGGAACCAATCTCAACTGCTTTACACCTCTAAATCATCATGTACACAGATTTGATGAGTTGAGCAATTTGAGCTAAAAACAGTTTTGAGGCTAACTTTGGGCTTAAAAATAAGTAACTAAATAAACTGAAAACTAGAAAACAGAAGAAGGGACATGAAGGAGACCTGGCCAAGTATGTCTAAATCAAAGGCCAGACCTTGGTGAGCCAAGGTGAGCCTTGTGCAAGCCTTGCACATACCCTGTGCAGACTCAGTGTTAACTGAGTCTATGCACAAGGCATTTATGCCCATATTGAACAGCAAGTTTGAGGCTTAAAAAAAATTCAAAAAAATGTACAAAATTGGTAATAGTACAATAGACCAGCTGAACTTCTAAGACCCAAAGTTTCACTTGAATAGACCCAGAAATGAGTCTAGGAAAAATCATCCCATTTGGGCACAAACTGACTTTTGCAATTTGACTTTTGAAGCAATTATGCAAGTTTGACTTTAATGAGATTTGTAACCAATTCAAAGACTGAGATTGATGTATTATACTGAAATAAGCTTAATGCTAGTTATATCTATGTATTATAAACACAAAACAAACTTCTGAATTTCCAAACTCACAACAGTAAAGCTATAAGGACAGATCAAATGTAATGTTGACTTTTGTGGGCAAGCAGAAGCAAAATTATAACTAAAATGAGTATATTGAAACTTGACAAGCCTAAAATAACAGGTATCACTCACTGAGCAAGCATCAAACACAAGTCTGCTACCTAATCCAAACACACCTGTTAAGTGGCTAAAATGGAATTTTCAAAGCATGTGTTTGATTCAGAGCATGCAATCAATACATAAACTCATACTAACTTTAGTTAAACTGAAATTAACATAAATAAGCAATCTTAAACAGTAAATAACAAAGAAACTAATTTCACCAATTTTACACTAAAAACTTGAAAATGAAAAGAGCAAACTGAGAACCTTATATTTTGAGCTGAATAGGATTTAAACAAGATCACACATGGCTTGCAAGTACTTCCAAGTTTAGTCTGATATCCAAAGTACAAGAATCCCCCCCTTTGACTTTCGTTGACCAGCATTCAAAATTGCTTGGAATTGATTGACAAGCTTACTAAAAGCTATGGAGAGCTTAAATAAACTTGTTTAAGCTTAAAATAAGCCATTAATAACTTGGATAATAGAAGTTTGAAACTGAAATTTGAAACAGTGGACTTGGAAACATGAAATGGTATTAAAACCTTGACTTGATATTTGAAACTGGATTACAATGATAAAATGACTAGAGTTTAACACATTGAAGCTTAAAATTACATTTTTAAACACTAATTAAGATAACTTAAAGAAAAATGACATACAAAGGAAAAATAAAAACTAACTACTGCCTTATTCTTGTTTCTTCTTCCTTCTTTTATACCCAAATAGTCTTGCCACGTGTTTCTGAGCACATCCCACCTCTCTTTTGAGCCAATGGATGAACAGAGTTCATTTTGGCCATTTATCCAATTTTTGCGGGAAAGAGTTATTTTGACCTCTGTTGACTTTTAGACTGCAACTAGGGGGGGGGGGGGTGGCTAGGTATGATGATGAGGAGAGGGGTTGGAAGGGATAAAGTGATGGGAGAGGTGTTGGGAGAAGGAATTGCAGTTGCAGGCAAGTGGGGAGGGAAGGGATAAGTGGTGGAGGGAAAAGTCTTTTGTTTGACTGGTTTTGACTAAAGGGTCAAAAAAGGTTTTGACAGGGGGTCAAAAAGGAATAAGGCAGGGGTCAATTTAGATTTTGACAAGGCTTAGTTTTATTAATGACAAGGGCTTATTTGTAACTCTTCCAAACTTGAGGGGCCATTCCTGCCATTTTCTCAAAGTTTACACAAGGATCAAAATTGACAAGCTTCTATAGTACAAGGACTATTTTTGACATTTTCAAATTTTCAGGGACCAAACTTGACATTTTTGAAAGTTGAGGGACCTTTTCTGCCATTTGACAAAAGATTTATTCAAGGACCATTTTTGACAACTTAGAATATTTCAGGGACCTTGAATAACATTTTTCTTTATTTTGTTTTACCAGGGACTGTTTTTGACAACTTTTGAAACTTGGGGGACTAAAACTGCCAATTATGCAAACTTGATACGTTTTTCACCAGATTTTGATATTTTTGCATTTAAAACACATAAAACACTTATTTGTGATATTTTTATCATTTTAATGCATTTCTGAGTGTTTTCAGATGTTTTTGCAGTTTAAATGGTACAAAAATGATGAGTATTTAGACCCTCATCACGTCTCACGATTAACACCCTGAAAAGGTTTCTTGATTATCTTGGTCAACATGCAAGTTTTACACTTTTCAGTGTCCATGTCAAATGCTGGGATTAACCCATCCTTAGACATATCTTGCATTCTCTTATAGTGTACATGACCAAGTCTAGCATGCCAAAGGGTAGAGTCAGTCAGGTCATTGGTGGTCACAAAGGCTGAATTAACACTATCAGTGACAATATTAAGCCTGAACATTTGATTACATAAATAGCCAAAACCAATAAAAACACCACTCTTAGACAAGACAAATTATCAGATTCAATAACTTGTTTATATCCATGATTATTCAAAACACTACTTGAAACCAAGTTTTTCCTTATATCAGGAACATGAATAACATTAAACAAAGTTACAATCTTTCCAGAACTAAACCTAAGGTCTACACAACCACGACCATGCACCAAGGTTATTGACTCATTTCCCATGTGAAGAATAGAACCATCATTCAGTGACTCGTAAGTCTTGAACCAACTTCTATCTTTGCACACATGAACTGTTGCACCAGAGTCAACCCATCACGCAACGTCATCATCCTGCACATAATAAGATTCAGATACATATGTAACATAATAAATCTAAAAAGACTTATTAAACATTATCTGACCTTTCAGTGAGTTGGTAGATACACCACTCCCTGAACCATTAGTGCCTGATCCATTGGCTTTACCACCAACTTTAACACCCTTGCAGTCCCTTTTAATGTGACCAATTTTGCCACATTTCCAATAAGTAGGTGTTGCCTTCTTGTTAGGATCTGCCCTTGTGTTATCATGATATTTGAGTTTGCCTTTGTTGTCATTGTACCTGGTGGAGTTGTTATGCTCCAACATACTGACAACAGATGCACCAGCATCATTGCTACTCTCTGGCTTGTCATTATCCTGCACCTTGAGAGATTCCTCAATGCGCAGATGACTGCCCAACTCAACCAGAGTTAACTCCTCTTTCTTATGTTTCAAGGTATGCTTGAAATCTTTCCAAGAAGGAGGAAGTTTATCAATAACACAAGAGACTGAAATAGCCTCATCCATGTGCATATTGTGTTGTGTAAACCTTCCAAGTATTCCAAGAAGTTCATTGTATTGTTCCATGACTGGTCTTGAATCAATCATTTTGTAATTTGTGAAGTTACTAACAAGAAACTTCTTACTTGATGCATCCTTAGCCATATATTTGGCATCCAAGGAATCCCACAGTTCTTTGGAAGATTCAATGTTCTGATAAATGTCAAATAGAGAATCAGACATACCATTGAGAATTAAACCTCTGCAAATTTAGTCATCATTCTCCCATTTGCTCCTTCTCCTGATCTGCTCCACTGTAGCATCATCCCCATCATCAGGAATAGGAGTGGTTAGCACATACACCACACTCATGCTTGACAGCAGGAAGTGCATCTTCTTCTGCCACCTCCTAAAGTCCACCCCTTCAAACTTATCCAGCTTAGCAAAGTTTGAAGCCATGTGTTTCATTGCAGCAGTTTCCATTGATTATCACAAATAGTTTACTTTGATTGTTGGTTGGTAGCTCCCAGAACAGGGTTAAGACAATCAGTAGCAACTACAAATACCATTTGGTGGTTACCGGATATCACTTAGAATCTTGTGATCTTGGTTTAAAAATGCGCGCACCATTGCGTAAATTGCGTGCATCATTGCATTGCTTTTAGGATTACGCATCATAATACCTAATGCGAGGCCATCCCAAAATGCACTCGCATTAGACCGCAATTTGACGCATTTTTGTAATGCTAGCAACGGTCGCAATTGTCGCAATATGGAATTTAGTTCATTTTGAAAAAAATAAACCATTTAGAAGAAGATAAAAATATTTTAATGGACCTTGAAAAACATAAGTTGTTGAAAGACTTCTAAAACAAACACAATAACAACATCCAAATTACCCTTCGGTTCAAGATCATGCACCATTAACATGATTTGAAATCCCGCAAACAATCATCTTATTACAACTTTATGTTATGCAATAGTTCATATTGTTCTTTGATCATAAATAATCATATATGTTAAATAGTTGACCTGAAAATCATATGTGTGATTAAAATTTGACTAAAATTTTTAGTTTTGAATTTTGTTGTTGATTTGGTAATGAATGAATCATGATTGTTAGCCACCGGTATAACTTATCAGTATATCTTTAGCATATTATAATATCATGTTATCATGTATATGTATAGAATCATGTATATTTATAGAATAGAATTTAATCATTCATGTTCAACCGCATTGTTACTAACAATAACAAGGATCTAGAAATTATGAAATTCAAGATCCTAAAATTAAAATTAAATTTACATGTTCATCCTGTTCGAAAGTAATTAAAGAAGGAGTTTCTCGTTTAAAACAAAATTTAGTTAGAGTTTATAATGTTGTTTCTAAGTATTTTATGTCCTGACTTATTGACTTATTTGTTTTACAAATAGATTATTTGCCTATTTTTTTGTGACTTTTTGATTTTTTTGTAAATTTATTGCATTTACTTAGTAATTTTTTTAATTTACTACGTATAAATAATTTTTGTATTTTTTAATACAAAACGCATCGCGTCCAAAATGCGCTCGCATTCGCAACACGTATCACGCATTGGCCTCTGGTACCTTTAACGCATCGGATCGCAAAACGCAATTTTAAACCAAGCTTGTGATCACTTTCCAAAGTAAACTATTCGACCCTAATGCCTGGGTTACACGAATATCTACTTGGGATAAGACCAAATGTTGGTTATAGAATTAGGCACAATTCAATAACCCCTACGCTTATAAGTGTTTATGCTTTCAGTTTGTTTCTCCTGATATCAGTGTGATTCTCCGTGTATTTCATTTGATGAAATCCATCTGTATTTACAGTAGAGAAAACTCACTCCTAGTCAAAGGACATTATGGATGATTAACGGCCAAATAATTACTCATAATAAGCTTCCATTATCATAGGAATAGTGGTTACATGACCAATTAAACGTGGTCATAAAGCAGTCATAACAGCCAATTGAATGAGTCAAAGCTGTTACAAATTAATCATTGCAACACTACTAGTAGGAACCATTACACTAGCAGCAGGAACCATACACTACTAGCAAGAACCATCAGCAGAAACCATTACACTAGCAGTAGGAACCATAACACTACCAGCGGGAACCATTAGTTACTACATTATCAGTAGTAACCAATACTACCAGTACAAACCACTATTGAGTCAGGGTGTTCTGGGACCTCATGGGTGTACACTCCGTACCTCCTTACCCAAAACCAGGTGTGAACTAATCCCACAAGTGCACAAAATTTTCCAACAAAGACCAGTTATGGAACAATACATTGAACTTCCTGGAATACTTGGAAGGTTTACACAACACAATATGCACATGGATGAGGCTATTTCAGTCTCTTGTATTATTGATAAACTTCCTCCTTCTTGGAAAGATTTCAAGCATACCTTGAAACATAAGAAAGAGGAATTAACTCTGGTTGAGTTGGGCAGTCATCTGCGCATTGAGGAATATCTCAAGGTGCAGGATAATGACAAGCCAAAGAGTAGCAATGCTGCTGGTGCATCTGTTGTCAATATGATGGAGCATAACAACTCCACCAGGTATAATGACAACAAAGGCAAACGCAAATATCATGATAACACAAGGGCAGATCCTAACAAGAAGGCAACACCTACTTGTTGGAAATGTGGCAAAACTGGTCACATTAAAAGGGACTGCAAGGGTGTTAAAGTTGGTGGTAAAGCCAATGGATCAGGCACTAATGGTTCAGGGAGTGGTGTATCTACCAACTCACTGAAAGGCCAGAATATGTTTAATAAGTCTTTTCAGATTTATTATGTTACATATGTATCTGAATCTTATTATGTGCAGGATGATGATGTTGCGTGGTGGGTTGACTCTGGTGCAACAGTTCATGTGTGCAAAGATAGAAGCTTGTTCAAGACTTATGAGTCACTGAATGATGGTTCTATTCTTCACATGGGAAATGAGTCAATAGCCTTGGTGCATGGTCGTGGTTGTGTAGAACTTAGGTTTAGTTCTGGAAAGATTGTAACTTTGTTTAATGTTATTCATGTTCCTGATATAAGGAAAAACTTGGTTTCAAGTAGTGTTTTGATTAATCATGGATATAAACAAGTTATTGAATCTGGTAAATTTGTCTTGTCTAAGAGTGGTGTTTTTGTTGGTTTTGGTTATTTATGTAATCAAATGTTCAGGCTTAATATTGCCACTGATAGTGTTAATTCAGCCTTTGTGACCACCACTGACCAGACTGACTGTACCCTTTGGCATGCTAGACTTGGCCATGTTCATTATAAAAGTATGCAAGATATGTCTAAGGATGGTTTAATCCCAGCATTTGACATGGACACTGAAAAGTGTAAAACTTGCATGTTGACCAAGACAACCAAGAAACCTTTTCAGGGTGTTAGTAGTGAGACTAAGCTCTTGGATCTAATACACAGTGACCTGTGTGATTTGCATGCCACTCCCTCCTTGGGGAATAAGAAGTACTTTGTGACATTTATTGATGATGCTTCTAGGTTTTGTTATGTCTATCTTTTACATACTAAGGATGAAGCATTAGATAAATTCAAAGTGTTTAAAACTGAAGTTGAATTACAACTTGGGTCCCTGATCAAAAGATTAAGGACTGATAGGGGAGGTGAGTACATGGATACTCTGTATTTTCAGTCTGTTGGAATTATCCATGAAACGACTGCCCCTTATACTCCTCAGCAAAATGGCATTTCTGAAAGGAAAAACAGGGTGCTGAAGGAGATGGTTCATTCCATGTTGTCCTTTTCAGGACTGGGTCAAGGGTTCTGGGGTGAAGCTATGTTAACAGCTTGCTATTTACTAAATAGAGTTCCCAACAAAAGGAACAAGGTTACCCCTTATGAACTCTGGACTAAAAGGAAACCCAACCTGAACTATCTCAGGGTTTGGGGTTGTAGGGCTGTTGTAAGACTCCCTGATCCAAAGCTGAAAACTTTGGGTGAAAGAGGAATTGACTGCATCTTTGTTGGATATGTTGAGCATTCCAAGGCTTTTAGGTTCTATGTTATTGAATCGAACGAATATGTTTCAATTAACCTCATAATTGAATCAAGGGATGCAAACTTTGATGAGAATAGATTTTCATCAGTCCCTAGACCAAGTATGAGGATTCCTAATGGAACTCATAACACTGGTAAATCAGAGGTCCCTGATGAAGTGCCATCAGAGGTCCCTGATGAGGTTGTGGTTCAACAACCTGAACCTATGCTTAGAAAGAGCAAAAGGGTCAGGACTCCAAAGTCATTTGGACCTGAGTTTCAACTATACTTAGTTGAAGGAATAAGGGATGAGGTCTCAGACCAATACTCCTATTGCTTCATTGTTGAGGATGATCCCAAGACATTTGAAGAGGAAATGAAGTCCCAGAATATTGCTTTCTGGAAAGAAGCAATCAATGATGAGATGGATTCCATCATGGGCAACAACACTTGGGTGTTGGTTGATCTACCACCTGGTTGCAAACCTTTGGGTAGCAAATGGATTTTCAAAAGGAAAATGAAGGTAGATGAAACTATTGAAAAGTTCAAGGCTAGACTAGTCATTCAGGGCTTTAAACAAAAGTCAGGGATAGACTATTTTGATACTTATGCCCCTGTGGCTCGTATCAGTACCATAAGACTGTTGATTGCTTTGGCATCTATTCACAATCTGATTATTCATCAGATGGATGTGAAAACAGCTTTCTTGAATGGTGAATTGGATGAAGAGGTTTATATGAACCAACTTCAGGGCTTCATCATGCCTGGCAATGAAAACAAGGTGTGTAAACTGATTAAGTCTCTTTATGGACTAAAGCAGGCACCTAAGCAATGGCATCAAAAATTTGATGAAGTGGTTTTGTCTAGTGGTTATGTTCTTAACCAAGCTGACAAATGTGTATATAGCAAATTTGATGAATCTGGTAAAGGAGTAATCATTTGTCTATATGTTGATGACATGTTGATCTTTGGCACTGACCAAAATCAGGTTGACTTGACAAAGGAATTTTTGACATCAAGGTTCTCCATAAAGGACATGGGGGAGGCTGATCTTATCCTTGGTATAAGGATTAAACATGAAAGTAAAAGAATTTCTATCTCTCAGTCTCATTATATTGAGAAGGTGTTGAGGAAATTCAATTACTTTGATTGTACTCCAGTGAGTACACCTATGGATACTTGTGAGAAGCTGATACCTAATAATGGCAAAGCTGTATCTCAACTTGAGTATTCTAGGGTAATTGGCTGCTTGATGTATGCCATGACTTGAACAAGACCTGATATTGGTTTTGTAGTGGGAAAATTGAGCAGGTATACTAGTAATCCTAGTGCTCATCACTGGCAAGCGGTTCACAGGGAACTGAAGTATTTGAAGAGAAGTATGGATTATAGTCTCTCATATACTGGCTATCCTTCAGTATTGGAAGGATACACTGATGCAAGTTGGATCAGTAACACCGAAGACAATTCGTCTACCAGTGGCTGGGTATTCCTACTTCGTGGAGGTGCAATTTCTTGGGCATCCAAGAAGCAAACTTGCATCACCAGTTCAACAATGGAATCTGAATTTGTGGCCTTAGCAGCTGCTGGTAAAGAAGCTGAATGGTTGAAAAACTTGCTTTTTGAGATTCCATTGTGGCCTAAACCTATAGCATCTATTTCTATCTGTTGTGATAGTGCAGCTACATTGGCTAAGGCTTATAGCCAAATGTACAATGGTAAGTCTAGACACTTAGGTTTCAGACATAGCATGATTCGTGAGCTTATCATGAATGGGGTGGTATCTATAGAGTTTGTTAGATCTCAACAAAATTTAGCTGATCACTTGACGAAGGTTTTGGCTAGAGACTTGGTTATAAAGTCTGCTAAAGGGATGGGTTTAAGTCCAACTTAGTCACTGAATGCTAGGACACCCAACTTCCTCCTGAGGAAACTTGGGAGCTGAGTTCAATGTGGAAAGCTGAACATCTAGTGAACTGGAGCACATGTTTTATATACATCCCAAGGTTGTGCTCAGAACCTGCTGATAAGGAGGATGAAGTCTTTACTTATTAATGGTTAATTTTTCTTTGAAAAAGTGCTTGGCAGGAGCATGAATAAAGAGGAACCACCTATGTGAATGTTGAAGTTTTGCCGCTTCAAGGAGCTTTGGACTTTTGGCTCTTACAACATACATGAATTTGGATATGGACACATGGCTTGTATAGTGTCAGGAGCTGTTAAGTGTTTGAAAACTTGTGTGTATTTTATCTTCAGGTATTCAAATGGGTTGAAGGGTTCAATTCTTAGAACACCCTGATTCTCGAATATTTGAACGTGTAATTTACTAAGATGGAAATTCAATCCTCAAGATATTTTCGTTTATGCACATGTTTTGTTTGATGTTTGTTTTTTCATGTAAAGGAAGTGAACTAAATTTGGGGAGGATTGTTGGAAAATTTAGTGCACTTGTGGGATTAGTTCACACCTGGTAATGTGTCAGGAGTTATGGAGTATACACCCATTAGGTCCCTGAACACCCTGACTCAAATACTGGTTTGTACAGGTAGTGTTTCCACTGCTAGTGCTAAGTTAGCACTGATAGGTAGTGTTTCCACTGCTAGTGCTAAGTTAGCACTGATAGGTAGTGTTTCCACTGCTAGTGCTATGAAAGTACTGCTAGTGTTATGAAAGTACTGCTAGTACTGAAATTAACTTGTAACAGGCATTGACCTATTCAAGTGGCAGTTACAACTGCATAATGACCACGTTTAATTGGTTATGTAACTACTAACGGCTATAATGGGGATAATTATTAGGTGATTAATTCTCATAATTCCATTTGACTAGCTAAGAGTAATCTCTTATAAATAGGATATCTGATCATGCATGAAAAATACAGAAAATGATTAACACTTATAAGCGCAAGGGTTATTGATTTGTGCCTAATTCAATAACAAACATTTGGTCTTATCTCAAGTAGATATTCGTGTAACCAAGGCATTAGGGTCGAATAGTTTACTTTGGAAAGTGATCACACGATTCCAAGTGATATCCGGTAACCACCTAGTGGTATAGCTATTATCTTTGATTATCTAACCCTGTTCTGGGAGAATACACTCCAACAGTTCTACCAACAATAAACAATACTTAAAAATTACAAACAATAATTAACAAAAAAACCAAACAAAAAAAATTAGATTTATAATAGCAAAAAAATACATTATTCAAAAAATTTGAAAAAATCCCGCGCGTGCGCGGGCATTATATCTAGTGTACTAACTATAATAAATCATTATGCTTTTTAAATTTTTAAATCACTCATTATGCTTAAAAAGAATGACTCATTATGCTTAACTAATACACAAAAAGACTTTTGTACCCTTTCTCTTCTTCACCAACCATCATCACCACCTCCCAATGCCAACACAACCACTACTTTCAACCATCACACACTAAAACCCCAATCCCACCGCTAATCTGAACATGAGTCTTTCAAGCAATAACACACAAAAACAAACACTTCAACTCACAAAATCACTCCTTGACCAGTGTGGATGTTGGTTGAGTGGTCTTGGAGAGAGGGTGTAATGGAAATGTAGCTAGATGGTATGGTGCAAAAACGGTGAATTTAGTGCATAAAAGCTTGGTCTATACAGTGGAGATATAAAGCTCTCGTTCTGTTGTTGTTTGTCAGAGTTTAGTCTTGACAGATTTCTTTGTGTAGTCTTACAAGATATCTGATGTATTGAGTTGTGTTTGTAGCAGATTTGGGGGATGTCCAAATCTTTCTTTGTAATCCTTATGATGTACATATGTTTAAATGTTAATATAATTCACCTTTGCATAAAAAAAAAAAAAAAAAAAAAAAAAAAAAAAAAAAAAATCCGAACAAAACCCCTCTATTGATTATAACATTGAAACACTTATTTGCAATGATCAAAATATTCGAATAGCCACAGACGCTACGTGCTCGATTTGTAATATGTAACATTGCAGCTAATGTTTAAAGTTTTTTAATCTTTTGCTTTTGCCAAATTTTTGTATGAACAGATTGCTACCGAAATTTCTCTTTTGATATTAGTTTATGTTGTGATTAAAGTTAGTACGTAGTTGATAGTTGCTTTTAAGTTTCAAACTGTTTTCAATTTAATCTTTGTTAAAAAAAGGTTTCTTTACAAATTTAGTTTTTATTTTCTTCTTTTATCAGCAGATTATTAGTGTTGTAGTATTATCTGAGATTAAAAGGTGATCAGAGAGCAATTAGTGGGTTTTATGATTGAGCTTTTTGATGGGTTTTATGATTTATTTTTTATTTATTTTTTTTTATTTATTATTTTTTTTTTGCTGTTGTTGTTGGAAACTGGGTTTTTATACCCGGAATTATTGGTGTTTGGCCGGAGTTGAGATATAGAAGATGAATATGAATGAAATGACTAAACTAACCAAAAAGATGATGTATAATGAGTGGTTTAAAACTTTAAAAGTATAATGAGTCATTTTAGTTACTACATAGAGTATTTATAGACTTTACCCTTTTGTATAATATCTTTGCTTGAATATAATATTACAAGCTTTAAAAACATTGATTAATTTGTCATCTTGCTAAAAAAAATCAGAATAATTATGTTTTTGTTAAAGTATGTTCTTTTTGTCAGTAAACAACTATTTTAAGACAAAGATTATACATAAAAATTCCATAAAATTTAATAACACGCGGCGAACTGTTTTAAATTAATTATCAATAATCTTTCATGTATCTATCAATTTATGAATTTCAAGATAGTGGAACTAAAGTATATGATTTCACATAAAATATTGGCACAAACACATATTAGCACCTCAACTTGGTAAACAGGATCATTTAATACCATAAACTTTTAAGGGTGTTGAATGATACCGCAAATTTGGCAAACTAGAATTACTACTACCATATACTAAATTAACTTCATAACTTATTCTTTTTTAATTTTTTCTTTAAAATCAAGCTACTTAATTAAGCCTAATGTAATAAAAATGATTTGTAGTTAACCTTAGGATAATTAATTATATTTTAATAAAAATTTAGTTAATTTCATTTTTCTCATAATTAATATAACTAGTTATAATACCCGTGCACGCATGTGGCTTATGCATTAAAGTTAAATTAGATTTTATTTTTTCAATTTTTATTTTAAACTATATTGTGTTTTTTTAAGCTAAGCTGAAAGTAGATATGAAACAGGGCTAAGTTAAATAAGGCAAAATATAAAAACCGGTTACATGCTTAAAAGGTGTGATCGTCAGTCACTTATCCGAATGAATGCTTAACCAACAAAATTTATTAAAAATAAAGGTTATTTGCAGCATAATCTTTACCAAACTTTAAAGAGTTGAAGAAATTTAAAAAAGTAGGCCTTAAATCACAATTGATGAAAAGAAATCAACTGGGAAACCGACCCATAATCTACTGTTGTTTTGAAAATAATTCCAATCATTCATAGTATCCATTTGTCGGCCTACTGGGATCTTTTTTTTTGGTAAAGGGTTGTTACCCGGTGAATAAGGCCTACTGGGATCTTACGCGTCTTCATCATCAGAAATCTGTAAAGTAATCATACAATTTATTATGTTTATGTTTAAATATTACCAAGCTCATAATCAGTGGTTGCTTGGCTCTAGGTAACAGCGCTCTCAAGCATCTTAGTCGTAATAGTAGAAAATTGAAGACCTTGAACATGTGTATCATGAACTTAACCCAAAACCAGGACTACAAAGCTACGCACATGACCTCCTTAACACCCCGACACTAACGGATCTTATTCAATGTTTTTAGCCTCGGTTTCTTATCAACAACGATCACCCTAACAGCTTGTTTTCCTAAGGTCCTACTGAGTCTTGTACAACTCACTTTCACATTCGTTTCATGCAATAAACTTTTAAAACTGCCAACAATCTCAGGCTCAACAACACAAAGTATAATATTTCCTTTTTAAACTCACATTCACTTCAAAAACACCTACTGTTGTCAGATGTTGGTCCCCGTTTTCCAATAGCCCCTCAGCTTGATATTTCCGGACTCAGAAATTGCACCCGCAAACAGGATTCCACGTCAGTAATTTGGACTTGGATGCTTTTGACTGTCTTCGGGTGACCCGTCTAAAATGACCCGTTTTACACTCATACGGAAAGCTTTGGTGATCATAGCACGGAGTAACTGGTTGTCGAGATAATCGGATGCTCTGGTGGATGTGTATGTCACCTTTACATATTTCTGACCACTTCCTCCTACTGCTAATCTATCAAGCTTCTCAGCAAGGGTAACATAAGGTTCCAGTTCTACAAGTACCTGCTGCAAAGGTCATAACATCAAAATGAATAACGCCCCTAGAATATTCTGGAAAAAAATCTTGACTAATTCTTTTCAGGAAAGGAAGACCATACGCGCTGGCAAAGTGAAATTGTACTTGTGGGAGATCAAGCTAGTATCTCAGCATAGTAAGGTATTTTAGACATCAAACTCACAAGGCAAAAGAAGCGTTAATCTTTCTAATAAATTATTTATAGCAGATATATTTCAAAATATATACTAATGCAGGTAACAGTCTTCTTCTATAGACAGTCTGCTATTATAGGAGGTGTGCGGCAGTAAATCTGCTAACATTCATCTCCATCTACATCACCGCCTACCAAACCATAGTGAAAGACTCGTGACTTTAAGCGTCATAGTAATCAACTAAGCATAGTATGATACATTTTAAATTTGACAATAATCCTCATCAGCTATTTCTATTTTGTTCTGGCAGTCATCCTCTTAGAACAGAAAGAACACAATAACTGTATTTTGAAGATCAATTCTAAGAAAACAAAGTACAAAGAAAACATGACACAAATCATCGTAGAACATTAACACTGTTATAAGGTGTGTGCAAATGGTTCTAATTTACATACGATACACAACAGAAGTAAAAAATCAAATGCAAAGCTCCATGAATATAGTTTATCAAGACCAGTTTCAGTAAACACATAATGATGTAGCATAAACTTTCAAATTATAACACGAACATTCAACAAAAACCATACCGATCAACCCATTTGCCACCAATAATATACCAATATTTACAACCTCCTAATTTTTTTAGTTTTAATTAAAAAAACTTTGTAATCAGGTTTAGTCTATTAACGAGCGGGTTAACCCGCGCGTTGCCGCGGGAGTGCGTTGGCCTCTATTATTTTATTTACGGGACTAAATTTACAACCCATCCTTCATCTTCATTGTCGCAATGGATTCTGGTATCAACTCCTGGTGGTGCTTGCTGCTTCCCTTCCCCATCTCTTACTCTTGCTGCATAAACCCGTAAGGGAATGAGCTTTCAATAAACTACTTTATATATGATAAAATAGAATGGCAAGAATATATAAATGAAAGTTGTCATCCAATTGATCATTAGGCCACTCCGATTATTACAATTAGCGAAAGCAAACATCAGTCGGGTCCCTTCAAAAATTCAACAGTTTTAATCCCTTTTTAAGGCCAAGAACAGAGGCGCAGTTTTGCATCAAATAAAATAGAATTGTAGAAAACGATCATCACTGCCTCTTATTTACCGAGGCCCATATGACGGTATCAAAAAAGGGACTGCAAATTGTGTGTGCAAATTGAGCACCTGTGTTCCCACCACTACACATAATTGCCATTGATTATGGCGGAAACTCTATTTTAGACCAACACTTATCACAGTGAGGGCTGCAAACAATTATCGGTTTGCTATTTACACATTACATATATCCAGATCATGTACTCAGTTCTTATTTGTAATTGATATAAATAAGCAGGTACGATCGTACAATGCTATGATTATAGAATTTATACTTAAAACCTTTTACTACAGTCAGAGAATGCAAAACGAAAATGTTGCAACCTTTGCTCACAAAGTGCAGCATCAAAATAAAAACACATGTGGATATGCTTTTCCATGTACCTTTGGCAGAAGCAAAAAACAACAAACACAATCTGCCTAAAATAAGTTTATAATTAAACTAATATCTAACTATTACCTTGTACCAAGTTCAGAGAGTCTTTCAGGTAACATCGTTCGACTTCAGTCCATTTCCACCATAATTCCCAAGCAAATCATCAAACTAAAGCCCCTTTCCACTCGGACTCTTCAACCTCCATACTACCTTCAAAAAATAACAAAGACAACAAACCCATAAAACCCCTAAAAAATATCAGAATAATTCAGGTATACTTTCTCACGGACCATAAGCACTGAGACGGTTTTTGGCATTGCTATAGTAAAAGTCTCCAATACAAAAAATTAATTAGAAGTTGACTTAAAAGAAGCACAATATTAAATCAGTATCGAAATTACCTGGAGCACAAATGCTAGTTCTGCAATGGCTCTTGCTGGAATCTTTATTCTTCGAACGGACTTTCTATCTAAATATATAAAGTGAGAGACCCAAAAAGTTAGCCCATATTGTTGGCGTCTATGTATGCCCGACTCCAAAATCGAGTATCCATAGTACATGACTGTCATGTGTATAATAGGGCCTAGGTCAGCGATCATGGAAGTGGTACCCAAAAACCCACCATGGCTGCAACCATATGGTCGCCATGCCAACATACAGGTTTTGGCAAACGACACTTTTCAAAACGGCGAATACTAACAAATCTCATCTTTGCCTTTGCTATACTCCACGCACTACAGTACATTTTTCATCATGTGTCCTACTACCAAAGTCATTAATAAGAATTAGCAACAAACAACCAATAGGAAACTGGATTAACCACCTAATCATCTCGTAAAAAAAAGAAATAGCAACAACACAACAAAACATCAACAAAGCTATTGGCCCGACAAACTTAAGCATCTAATGAGCCTCAAGCCTCAAGAAAAAGTGTTTTCAAAAGTGTCAATACGACTTCATAAGCCTCAAGAAAAAGTGTGGCTCAGATTTGCAAGTACGAAATGGCTCAGTTTTCCGAGTGCCTAACTGGATTAATGGGTATTGACCCGACATGGCTGGAAACACCACACTCGTGGTGCTACCCTGCCAAGATACGGGTTACTTTCACCCAATACGATCAATATCAACCGCACAAATGTAGTAATATCATCATGATGTGTAACCGGATTAAAAGGTATCGGACCCACCATGGCTGCAAACACCACGCTCGTGGTGCTGCCCCGCCAAGATACGGGTCACTTTCACCCAATACGATCAATAACAAACATACAAATATCATCATTGCTTGTAATTTTCAAGTATAATAAGCTGACCTTGATGCTAAACTACATACCTGCAATTAACCACAATCATCAAGCAAACCTCCTTGCCTCATCTTTTATAACAGTAACTGAGAATTGAGAATTTGCAAAACCCACAAAAGCAAATACGATTAAACCCAAACCCATTAGGTTTGAAGTTAGTTAAACCCCAATCGGTGTTTTAATTTTTAGATAGAGAGCGAGAGAGATAGAGGGTGGGTGAGATGGTTCTAGACCGACATAAATAGAAGATGCGTGTGTGTGTTTTATGTTTGTGTTTTGTTGGTTTTGGAACATCCACGGTTATCTGGAATTTTCTTGGAAGTGAAGAGGAAGAAGGGTCTAGGGGGAATAAACAAAGGATTAATTTGGGGTGCATAATTGTAAACACTCCCCGCACAGTGTATTACAGTGCAAAACAGTCCACAAAAGGTTGTTACTATTCATTGCAAGTGTAGTTAATGTTGGTAATTAACTCTTCCACCAATAGTGTTGTGCCTTTTCTCATGAAGAACCAATAAGAGCGTAAATTTGGGGCTTAACAGCTTTGTAATGACCTTCATGTGGACCCCGCACCCAAATGAGTTTTAGTATATAGTATAATTATTTGTTAAGTAAAAATGCCAAAAAAAAACTTTAGTGGGTCAACTCAACCCGTTTTGACCCGTTGCACAACCCATCTGACTCATCCATTTGCAATTCTATCAATACCAATATGTGATATGGTTACGTTTTGACCCATTTTTGCTCAAATACTGCCTCAGTATAATGTAAAACTTTAAAAGTTTACATTTAATATTGATTATCCGAGTGTCGAAAAGAAGAAGAAAAACAAATAAATAAAGAAACCCGAACGAATTCAATTGTCAGCAAAAACTATACTTATAATACAACAACCCAAATACATAGGAACTAATAACCTCACTTGCCTTGGGGCGTAGAATGGTTTCATCCATTATTCCCATGCAAATTGCCACAATCCTTTTCTAGTCCTTTATTAATACCTATAACAACAACAAATTGTCCAAGATTAGTATAACTAAAACCGTCATTTATATCCTGTTAGGAATTAGAAAATTCCTTAGTGAAGAGTCGGTCACCCCAAATGTTATCTAGCTTAAGTTAGCTCGTAGACTTGTCGTTATTTACGTTATTAAGTTGTTTATTAGTTAGTTTGTAGCGTAGTTTAGTTTAGAGCAACACCGTGGAAGAAGGGCGGGTCTTTACCCACTGTATACCTGATCCACAGGCCGATAGGAGGTCGTGTATTGTGTAAGTATAAATACCCCTTCCATCCATGGAAGGGGTGGTGCTTCTTCTCATTAATCTAATATTCCCTTTGTGTAAACCTCTAGCAAGAACACCCTCTCTCTCTCTACTAACTCTCTAACTATGGCAAACATGTATTTTGATCATCCAAGACCACCCGAATCATCAACACAATAAAAATAACGATCCTACAATTGGTACCAGAGCCAAGGTTTTTGTGTTTTGATGATTTATTGTGGCTCGAATCGTGGTTTAACTGATTTTTTGTGATATCAGTCTCTTTAACATGTTTTTTAGGTATCTTTGGTCTAAATAGTCGTATGGTCTATCCCTTACATAATCAGGTCTTGTTCACTTCTGTCCAAACCATGATATTTCTGCATAATCCTTGAAGTTGGTCATGTATTTGTGCATAACAGTCAAAATAGTCAATATGGTCATATATTTGTGGTCTTAATGGTTTTCTGGTAACTTTTCATGGTTAAAACAGTCAAAAAGTATCATCTTTTATGCAACTTTTCTGGGTTTATTTGAAGCTGGCCGGAAAAGCAGTCGGGATACTCACCAGAAAAAATCAAATGGTCAATTTTCTTGTTAGCGAGTTGTCAAACCTGTTTCTATATAGCGAGTTGGTCAAAACACTTTTGAGTGTTTCTGTCTTTTACTGGTAGCGACTTACCATGAGTACTGACTCATGGTGGCGACTTGCAAAAAGCGAGTTGTTGTTCATGCTAGCGAGTTCTTTATAACGAGTTGTTGTGATATACTGCTTTTGACTATTGAGTCAAAAGCAAGTTGGGCTTAATATAGCGAGTTGTGTACGTGTGGTCTGGTAGCAACTTGACTTAGTATAGCGACTTGTGCTGCCATTAGCGACTTGACTCATGTGAAGGTTTGACTTTTGAGTCAAACTGTAATGTTAGCGAGTTGACTTAAGGTTAGCGACTTGCTTAAGAAAAACTGATAGCGACTTGGTCTAGCGACTTGGGCTAGCGACTTGGGCTAGCGACTTGGGCTAGAGACTTGGGCTAGAGACTTGGGCTAGAGACTTGACAGAAAGGTAGAAGAAGATATAACTATTAAGACTAGACCGTGTAAACCAAATACCAAAACATCACTCGACTTCAGTATTCAATGAACATCATCAGTCAACAAAATCATAATGTAAAGGGTAATCAGATCCGAATCAAAACCTTCAACTATTCCTTGACCTAGACTCAACCCAAAGGACCCTCACCCACTCCTAAACTCTCATACAATCAAATCGAATACCATATGTTAAATCAGATTGGATCTCAGTCACACTTCGTTTTATTAAGCCTATTGAAAGCCATCATACGAATGTGCAAACCATCATTGATCCAAGTAACAAAGACACCATTTGAAGTCTATGCTTCTTGGTCATGTTCGAACTTCAAAAGAAAAGAAAATAACAACTATCTGTTATTTTTCTCCTTCTCGTTCGTTGGTTAATGGAATACTTATGAGATCTCAGTTATCTAGTTTCGTGGTACTCTAATGTACATCAAGACCATTGGCCAAAAACACGAAATAGATGTCATCATAGATCATAATGTTATAATTATTTCCGAAATATTAATAGAGCAAGAATATAACAAAAATGGTACTCCTTGTCTTGTTTCGTTCAAATGGGTTCTCAAACAAATAAACCATTCAAGACCTATGTCTCAAACATGTCGCAAGCTTCGATCTCAGCTTTGATTCTTTTGTGTGAGGTTCATCAAACACATAGACCCTTAAAGATCTATACACAAAAGATCGTGTGCTTCATGGATCTAAAACGTTTTGTTAATGTTCGAATCTAAGAAATGATATTAACAAGATTGTTAACTCATCTCTTTTATTCGTTTATTATAAACAAATATAATCATAAGGGACTTAATTGTTAATAATACTTACCTAGAATCATTGGTTTGATCTCGTGGTCTTCATAAACCCTCAAGCCATCCCTGTGGCGAGGTTATCATGATTATTAGAGATCTGTTTGTGTTTGAAGAGGAACAAAAGGGGGCGGAACATTTGAGGTTTGTGAAACTAGGGTTATGACTAATGTATTACGGAGTATTAGGGTTTGTGTGTCCATCGTATTGCTTTATACCAAAGTGATTTGGGTAGGATAGTTTAATACCGGATTTGGAATGGGCTTGGTTAATTTTAATGGGCCGTATTATTGGTATGGATGGCTGTTGTCTCTTTTGTATTAGGCTTGGCGCAGATCACATGGTTTGATGTACTAGTAGTTGGAATTTTCAGTTGGTATTTCATGATATTAAGGACGTAGGCCGAGTATTACAATTTGAAGTGGGACTTGATGTTGGCTTGTGATTTTCGTTGATTGTGGACATCATCATTTACTTGGAAGCGTTTGGATGTACACTCTTTTGAATATATTGTTTGTCTAGGACGGTTGATAACTAATCTTCAATATGAGCTGACGAACTGAGATTTATGAGATTTGATGATGAGATTCAATGGGTTATGAGGATTGATACTTTGGTTTTTGCATTCTCACGAAGGACATTATGTCACGGCTTGTATTAATATTTGAACAAGGTTGATTATGGGGTTGTTTGGACGGTATTTCTTATTTGGATTTGAAGTGAGGTTTTCCGGGCATGTTTACTTATTTCATCTTCTTTCTTTCTACCCTTCCGCGAAGATGACTTGTTTGGGCGTTTATTAAGTGTGATAAAGACTTGGCTATTTTGTTACGGTTGTGATACTTTCTCGCTTAACCCACAACGTAACTATCACTTCGGTGTCTCACGCAGTTGAGGATATGTCAAGAGGTTTTGTACATTGGGTACACCGTTTCTTCTTCACAAGGATTTGCACAAGCTTAAGTAACAAATCTAGGGAATTTTACTTCATGATCAAGTTTGGTATATCGGGTTTACATCACCATGTTGTCACTGCAATAGCCGACTAAATGCGTGAATGATGTGTTTACCAAAGTGATTATTGGATGGTTGATGATATTGTTGATGTTGGATAATAAACCGCAGCATGATTCCCTAAAACAGATATTCACTGAAACCAAAGTTGTCATAACACCTTCAAGCTGACATTGTTTACGGTTTTGTCTTGATTTTGTAAAATCCCGCAAAAGAACCTATTTCTCGGTTTAAATCATAGACTTGTAAAATCCCGTGACAATGGAAACATCCTGGTAATAGTAAAGTGCATTTCCGGATCCATCTTACAGTTTATTCTTGGTTTTGTAAAATCCCGCGAAAGAAACTATTTCTCGGTTTAAACTTTAGAATTGTAAAATCCCGTGATGATGGAACCATCTTGGAGAAACGAAAGCGTATCTCGGGGTCTTCTGATGCTGGTGTTACGGGTTCTATTTCGAAGAAGGGATAAAAGGGTGTAGTTCATAAATTGGATGTGTGTTTGGATATTCGTCATGGCAGTTTAGTTATTACATGGTTTTACGGGGTTATGTGCTTTTAACCATGGTCGGGATGAAACCATTATCAGAGTTCGTTTAAATGTCAAAGAAGGCTAGATTTGAGCAGTTAACCAGAGGATGTGACAACGGCGTTAATTCAATATTATTTATTTGAGGTTGAAGTGAATTATCACGGGCGAGTGTACTTAGTATCTGAAGGTATCGGGGATGGTTGGATGAAGATTCTTCATGATCCTTGTTCGAGCTTACTATCATAAACGAAGACTTGGAAATCTAGTTATTGTTGGGTGTCTTTTACCTTTTCTTTTACCACTTGGGGGAATTGGGCTCATACCACCATAAAATAACTATCACTTTAAGGAGTTACGTTGTAGTGCTCAGTGTCACATTCAATTGTGGATTTTCAAGAGGTGATGTACGTCTATTACTTGATGGTTGGTTGGTTGAAGAGTATAGAGTACTTAGAGATTCAATGGAGCATGATTTCTCGGCACCGCTCTTTGTTACACATGTGCAAGTTTAAGTCACGAGTTCAGGTTAGTTTACTTCAGGGTCAAATTCATCATATTGGGTTATCTCCATCAGCTGTCACGACAAAAAGCCTACTGAATGATAATGGGGTTGATTACATGTTTTGCCAAGAGATTGAAAAGAGATAGATTATGACGTTTGAACACAACAGTTCAAGCCTCGTTCTCTAAAGAAAAGAAAGGTGTACGTGTCAGTGCGCTTTATCTTCCGAAGAAGAGAAATCTTCTTATGATGTATGAACACAACAGTTCATGCCTCATTCCTCAAAGAAAAGAAAAGTGTATGCTTCAGTGCGCTTTATCTTCTGAAGAAGAGAAATCTTCTCACTAATGACCATTCTCATCAACATGCTTCATACTTTTTCCATGCGCTTCAGTCATCAAGTGAACCGGGCTACTGTTGATTGTTTTCTGATTCCACTTTCTCAACTATAATGACGATGACGACATCCTGTGCTGATTTTGCGGGGGAGAAGTGTGAATAGACTACATTTGGATAATGTTCACTTGTTTAATCAAGAATGGTGATAACGCTACACGCGTCGTTCGGGGTCAAGGAAACTTCCTTTTCTTCGAGCAAGTTTTATAACACCCTAGGCAGTGAACCTAATCGTTGTAGTGTAGTAATTAGGGTAAGCCACGGGTATTGATATCGTTCTCTAGGGGAATAGGAATGCTAGTGAGAAGTTACTACGCTAAGGTTGAGGTTGAGGAAGATTATTTTTTTATCTTTTTATATTTTTTAGAAATGGAAAAGGTACGAATCTCGGGTATTGGATTTGGGGGGTTGGTATTGCTACCGATTACTCTACTATTATCTAATTATCTAAGCTAAGGTTGTGATAGTCTATGTCTAATTTGATGTGTACTCGTATGATAGTTTAAAGATGTGTTTACTTAGGTTTTACTACTCCTTAATTATCTCCTATTGATGGTTGATTTGTCACGTCCTTATTCCTAGTTGCGTTGTGATTCTAAGGCTATAGGGCGTGCTTATTTCCCTAACTCTTTGAAACTACCAAAGGGTCTTGTTTACAAATCCTCTAGTGATTTATAGACGCCTACTCTACGGTTGTCCTTGAATACTTTATCCTACAATTACCTAGATAATTATATTCTAAAGTTCACAAAGAAATTTCAAGCATTAAGTACACAACGAATAATCTAGCGCACTCTAGATCATTAGTCAACTAAGATAAGTATCAACCAATCAATATTCAATAACTAAGTTTCATATTCCCTAAGCAAACACACAAATAAATTAGCCGGACATGGAGAACATGCAAGCATACACACAAATAATCAAAGACATAATTAAATTAATGAAGTAAATACTTAGCTTGATGTATAATAGGGTTTAGAACCATAAAATACTGCACAAGAAAGCCTTGGTTCGGTTTTAGGTTTTTACTCCAAAAGACTACACATTAAAACTGAAAAATTCGGATTCTATATATAAGATTACATCTGCGACGGCGTCACCTTATGTTTCGTGACGCCGTCGTGTCGCCGTCATTAGGGTTTCGTCTTGGCCACGTAAACCTTGCGACGGCGTCACCTTATGACTGTGACGCCGTCCCCTTCAGCTCTGACGCCGTCTTGGCTGCATCTAGGCCGTCTGAGTAGCGACGGCCTATTCCTTTAGAACCTGACGTCGTCCCTTGAAAACATGCAATTTTTCCTCTGAGCCGTCGCAAAATTCCTTCCCGACGGCGTCGCAGATATGCAGTGACGCCGTCGCCTTATGTTTCAGCAGCTTTGAGTGTCTCGATTCTGACTTTGGCCATTTTCTTCGTATATTCGCGCCTTTTCGTCCAAATAAGCATCATTCCAGCATTTTGCCTTCAAGAGACCTAAAAAGTGAAAAGGAACGATATTAAGCAATAACGGATACAGAAGTGATCGAATAAGGGCTTAAATGACCCCTCAAAAAGGTACCTTTTAAAACCTTATCAAATATCCCTACACTTGGTATTTGCTTGTCCTCAAGCAAATGTGCTTTTAGCCAATTAATTTATAAGTTAGGGGTCATGAAGCATCCATTCAAAACGGTCCACAACACATATAAGCCCCGCAAAAGTCATAACAAGCACGGAAATTACATACTAGCACCTCACATGGGGTGTTTGGATACTCACATCTCTCTCGGGTGTATATATGAAATATAACAAATCGGAAATGGAAGATAAACACTCATTAACCGGTCCTAGTACATAGATTACCATAGGCTTGAGAATAGATCAAACCTCCGTCGCTTTGGCGTAAGCACCTAGGAAAGACTATCAAAGAGGTCTTTTAAAGGGTTGTAACGTTAGGCTTACGGTAGGGAAATGAAGAGTTTGGTGGGATAGGCTATTTAGTGGTGGATAGTCAAAAATCTCTATGTTGCAAGTATACGAAGAATGGCGTTGCTAAGCCAAGACTCGACACTCTAAAACTCTAGGCAACGAAAATAAACAAACATAATTTAAAAGATAGATGTAGGATGGTAGCCCGTTTTTTTTTTTTTTTTTTTTTTTTTTTTTTTTTTTTTTTTTTTTTTTTTTTTTTTTTTTTTTTTTTTTTTTTTTTTTTTTTTTTTTTTTTTTTTGTGCATACACTTTTACTCTACCATCCTCTACGGTACATCAAAATGATAGGGATTTATAGACACATCCCTACACTTGAGTTTTTATTATTCTAACACTAATTTGACCCGAATTGAAAAGATCAAAACACTTGGAGTACATTATTATGCAAACAAAGGGAATTTGAGTTTAACGTTCTCTTTCCTATGTTTCATAAACTTTAACTTTTCGCATGAATCCCAATCATCCCAAAACTGTATACAAGGGATATGACTCGACTTAGCAACTCATGCAAGCAACCAGATAATTGAACTAAGGGTTTTGGGTGATAACATAAATTTGCACTAAAAGTGAGTGCAATAAAGGTAGGCTAAGGCGATTTGGGTGTATATTTGGGGGTGGGGTGTAAACAATGCTCTTCATTGATATTCCGGAAAAACCGAAACATCACGAGAACCGCGAAAAAGGATAGGCTCTGAGGGGTTAACTAGGGGTATCGTGTACTAAAGATGAGTACAACGCAAAGGGTGTGGGGGAATTACTCAACCGATATGGAAGAAGTAATTATATTACAGGTATCAAACAAGGGTTTATCCTAATGCCTCTTATCATTTAGTTATTCCTAACTACACAAGTGTAGTCTCACTAGCGATCTCGGAATGCATCACAAAACAAGTTCTAGAATCTAATATACTACCGGTTCACACTCTAAGCATTAAAGATGAATGCTTTAATTCCTACTAATCTAAGGGCGATCCTCACATTTTGGGTGGAATTTAGGTGGTAAGGGTTTTTGTGCTAGTCATGCAATTTCCTATCCATGAGACGCTTTTGTTAAGACTAATGGCCCACTCCTATACGTCATGAAAAAATTTTAAATTTGGCTAAAATTACCCTAACCTACATTTTCTCATGGTTTATTACACAAATACACTTGGACAAAGCAAACAGTCAAGGATAAGCATAGTTTCAAAGTTCCCGTTTATTTTCCCTCCCTACACTTAAACTGAACATTGTCCCCAATGTTCCCCGAAAGTATCAAAGTTATGATAATAGAAGGTAATTAAAAACGAAAGAAACTAATACTCCCCTGATTAGCTCGGTAGGATCCGTAAAAAGTGGTGGTTAAATCTTTTCCAAGAAGAGTTTTTGCGTGAAAGGCTCCTTCCAAACTTGTGTAACTTCTTCTTGACAAACTAAACCTGCACACTAGAAGAAAACAAACGAAACCTTCGCGTAAAATCGGCGGTAATAATATACATAAGACTCGATTTAAATTAGGATATAATGCTTGTGGAATGGATGTTTACAGAATTTGTTTTGAAAATTAAGATCTGGAAAATTCCAAAATTTTACAAGTAGCTCAGAAAACGAGAAAAAGTAAGCTGATGTTTTTATTCCTTCCTGACGCCGTCAGGTTGCAATCCTGACGCCGTCAGGTTATCCTGACAAAAACTGGTCTGCGATTTTCTGGAAAAAATTCTGGAAAATTTGCATCTTTAAAATCTGGAAAAACTTCTGCAAAAACATCCATTATGACTCGATACAAGCATTTGACTCGAACAAACAAACATATATATCTTTTAATTAATTGTTATTCTCATGTTCACGTTTCTTATGAAAACGTGTGTCATCCTCCCTACACTTATCCTTTATGTAAAATACCTTTATATGTAATTAAGACGAGGTTAAAAACAAAATAAAGCATTTTTACAAATTCAAACATGAGGATAAACAATTAATAAAAGATATATGACACTAACAAGCAAACAATTAAGCATGGGTTGCCTCCCACGAAGCGCTTTTCTTTATTTAAGAGTCTTGTAGCTAGACTCGTAGTCCTACCCCTACGTTTTTGCATCACCGCCCTCTTGACGGTCTCTATCGGGGGGTTCCATGTTGTAGAAGTGTCCCATGATACTCCTTTCTAAGAGTTCACCCTCTCCCCACTCGGTCCTATATTTCGGTCCTAAATTCAAACAATCTTTATAGAACCCGAAAAGCTTAGCCATAACATAATCAACTCCCTTTTCCCTATCCTCATCATTCCTGTAATAGACCGACAGTTTAAGTTCCTTTTCATCATTGGTGAGTGATGAAAACTTCTCAATCTTAAACGGCATTTGGTAGGCTACGTCGTCGGTCTCATCCTTGAATCGCACTACTCCTAACGATGGGTCATAGGTCATCCCGGTGCTTTCTACGAAGGGTTTTCCTAGAATAACGTGGGACAAGCTAGGGTCTATGGCCGTGCTAATATCTTCCACAATTATGAAGTCCGTAGGGAATGTGAAACTACCTACATAGACGGGCAATCCCTTAACTCTACCAAGAAAATTACACTTATCACTAGGATTATCGAGGTCTTGCCTAGTTGGGATAGGCTTCTTCATTATCCAATTGTAATAGGTGCTAGTCATTATGTTAATTGGGGATTTACGATCAATGTAAGCCTTTGCCACAAAAAAGTGTCCTATGCAACATGGTATGTTAAGATTCCAAGGGTTCCCAAACTTGATTCTAGGGCTTTTCCTAACATACATGTGACGGAGGTCACGCACTAAGTGAGGGTGGCGGGATAATTCATCTTCCGTAGGAAATTTGTTGAAATAGTCATTGTCTACTTCATCTTCTTCCTCGGGTGTTTCATCATCAACAAATGTTTGGTCTTCTTCGTCATCGGTTTCATCCGGTTCCACTAAGGCGATGGCATTGACGAATTGGACGTGCTTAATAAGCTTGCTTGGATCCTTAATTTCTACACCTGGAGGCTCGGGAGTCGAGATAGCACTAACCTTCCTATCACTATTTATGGCTTTCAACAGGTTGTCTATCTTCCTATCCATCTCGGCTTGTTGATGGTTAAAGCAGTCCGAGAGCTTAGCCATTTGGGTTTCTTGGGACGCAACTATGTTTTGCAACATCCCTTCAATACTCTGTTGGTTAGGACCGTTAGGTGGGGGCCACGAGAAATCATTGGAGGTGAATTCTTTGGTTTGTCCCCAGTAAAAGTCGGGCTTGTTTTTCCATGCCTCCCGGGTTTCATTGAAATTCCTAGGTCCGGGCGTTGTAGGGAATCTTCCTCCCGTTCCATTATTACGCGAGGATGCGTATTCAACGGAAGCATGTTCGGGGGATAGGGTGCTAGTGCGCGTGTTATGAGGATCACAAAATGGCTCGCACGAAGAGGAAACTTTGTTTACATGGCGCGAGGACTTAGGATTCTCGTAGGAACTCATGAGGAATTTGACTTGATCTTCAAGCTCAATCATCCTACGGTCGGGAGGAGGCAAGGAGATTGCCTTGACGGTTTTGGGAAGTTCACGGGGGTCATCCCAACTTTCGTTGTCATAGAGGGCAAGGTCCTCTATTATTTCCCATGATTCTTCCGCGGTGAGATCACTAAGTTTTCCACCGGCCGCTTGGTCAATGGATCGCTTAGTGGGAAAGTTGACATGATCATAAAAGATTTGGACTTGGAGCCAAAGATCAATGCCGTGATGAGGGACTTTATGAAGTAAGTCCTTGAATCGGGTCCATGCTTCGTAGAGAGATTCACCTTGACGTTGTTGGAACATCAAGATGTCATTCCTAAGCTTAGTGGTTCTCCCCGGTGGGAAAAATTGAGCAAGGAAGCGAGAAGTAAGATCATCCCAACTTGAGATGGAGCCGGCGGGAAGTCGCTCAAGCCAATTACTAGCTTGGTCCCGTAGAGAGAATTGGAAGAGACGCAAGCGCGTGGTCTCCCGAGTAGTAGCATCAAGGTCGATGGAATCGACAATTTTGAGGAAATCCCTCAGATGCTGATTTGGATCTTCGGAACGAAGTCCATGGAATGCACATCCGTTTTGCACCAACCGGATGGTGTCGGATCGCAGGGCCGTAGTTTGGGCTTGGTCGGGAAGCTCAATGGTGTTCCTATAACCTAGGTGGTTTGGTCTCGAGTACTCACCAAGAGTACGGGCTCTTGGCGGGTCGTTTGGTGGTGGGTTGATGAGTGGTGGTTGGTTGTCACCTTCCATGGTGAAAAGTGATGGGTGTTACGAACAAAGGTCACGAAGAAGGGGGATAGACTAAGAGAAAGCTAAAAATGAGAAAAAATTTACTTGATAGGAATCAAGCAAAGAAACCTAAACGAGGTGGACTACTAACTAGCTATTCTATTCCCCGGCAGCGGCGCCAAAAACTTGATAACGCTACACGCGTCGTTCGGGGTCAAGGAAACTTCCTTTTCTTCGAGCAAGTTTTATAACACCCTAGGCAGTGAACCTAATCGTTGTAGTGTAGTAATTAGGGTAAGCCACGGGTATTGATATCGTTCTCTAGGGGAATAGGAATGCTAGTGAGAAGTTACTACGCTAAGGTTGAGGTTGAGGAAGATTATTTTTTTATCTTTTTATATTTTTTAGAAATGGAAAAGGTACGAATCTCGGGTATTGGATTTGGGGGGTTGGTATTGCTACCGATTACTCTACTATTATCTAATTATCTAAGCTAAGGTTGTGATAGTCTATGTCTAATTTGATGTGTACTCGTATGATAGTTTAAAGATGTGTTTACTTAGGTTTTACTACTCCTTAATTATCTCCTATTGATGGTTGATTTGTCACGTCCTTATTCCTAGTTGCGTTGTGATTCTAAGGCTATAGGGCGTGCTTATTTCCCTAACTCTTTGAAACTACCAAAGGGTCTTGTTTACAAATCCTCTAGTGATTTATAGACGCCTACTCTACGGTTGTCCTTGAATACTTTATCCTACAATTACCTAGATAATTATATTCTAAAGTTCACAAAGAAATTTCAAGCATTAAGTACACAACGAATAATCTAGCGCACTCTAGATCATTAGTCAACTAAGATAAGTATCAACCAATCAATATTCAATAACTAAGTTTCATATTCCCTAAGCAAACACACAAATAAATTAGCCGGACATGGAGAACATGCAAGCATACACACAAATAATCAAAGACATAATTAAATTAATGAAGTAAATACTTAGCTTGATGTATAATAGGGTTTAGAACCCTAAAATACTGCACAAGAAAGCCTTGGTTCGGTTTTAGGTTTTTACTCCAAAAGACTACACATTAAAACTGAAAAATTCGGATTCTATATATAAGATTACATCTGCGACGGCGTCACCTTATGTTTCGTGACGCCGTCGTGTCGCCGTCATTAGGGTTTCGTCTTGGCCACGTAAACCTTGCGACGGCGTCACCTTATGACTGTGACGCCGTCCCCTTCAGCTCTGACGCCGTCTTGGCTGCATCTAGGCCGTCTGAGTAGCGACGGCCTATTCCTTTAGAACCTGACGTCGTCCCTTGAAAACATGCAATTTTTCCTCTGAGCCGTCGCAAAATTCCTTCCCGACGGCGTCGCAGATATGCAGTGACGCCGTCGCCTTATGTTTCAGCAGCTTTGAGTGTCTCGATTCTGACTTTGGCCATTTTCTTCGTATATTCGCGCCTTTTCGTCCAAATAAGCATCATTCCAGCATTTTGCCTTCAAGAGACCTAAAAAGTGAAAAGGAACGATATTAAGCAATAACGGATACAGAAGTGATCGAATAAGGGCTTAAATGACCCCTCAAAAAGGTACCTTTTAAAACCTTATCAAATGGCATCTCCGTATGCAATTCTTGAGGGGGAGAAGAAGTGTGAATTTTTTGCATTGTTGATTGATATTAGAGAATATAAATGGTCATACGGCTCTAAACTCATGTAAGAACCGAGCTTCTTCTTATCGGGTCATCTTCACATGGAGTTTTTTCTCTTCTAAGAGCCGTTGGTTGACATCTTCACTCGGATTGATGAGCTTATAGACAAAGTGCTTCCGGTTAATGCTGCACGTATACATCAACATGATGATTCCGAACAATCTCTCTGTTCTTGTTTGATGTGATGGGTAGTTTGGTGTTACCATCTTGTGTGTTCGTTGCGGCCTGATTGCTGATTTCCTTGATGAACATCTTTCTGTTCTTGTTTGATTGGGAGGGATTTTAGTTAAGGGGATTTGCAAGATGTAAGTTAATTGGGATGCTTTTTGGTGGGATGCTTTTTGGTGTGAGTTGAAGATGTTAACTATCTATTCCCCAACTGCACAATCTTGAAGAAGGTCGAGTCTACAGTCTGTTCTACATTTTCTGCTACATGTTAGAAGACTAAAGACGAGTTGCATTTTACGATCTAAAGACTTCTTCTTAATCTGGGCATCTATCAAACAGATTGTCGGTTTAGGGGAGAGCACTAATTGGGAGAGAGTTATAAGTCAGATTCAATCCCCAATTAGACTTGCTCATATTCTTTAGCAGTGACTCCTCGAGACGTTGTTATTGACTATTTCTCGTATTGGACATTTGACACAAGTTGATTACTTCGGAGTTAATCATTTATCACTTATTTGAGATTGAAGTTGACTTTCACAAAGGCGTGTTCTTATTTGATAACTTGCTCGGGCTTAAAAATTTGAGTTGAAGACTTGGTTTATCTAGTTACCAGCAGTCGAGGTGGATGGTTGAAGACCTGGTTAACTATCACTATTAGGAGTTACTTTGTTTTACTCAGTGTCACACGCATATGACGGTGTGGATAATCGCAAGAGGTGTTAATGTCTCATACTTTGTTTGGGTAGTGAGTACTTAGAGATTTGCTTGAAGCATAAATTCTCTACACCATTCTTCCATCATTAAGTGCAAGCTTAAGATACAAATGTGGGGAAGTTGACTTCAGTTTCAAGTAGGGTATATCGGTTTTTCTTCATCAGAGGTCACTTCAAATTGTCTACATAAGGGTTAATAAAAATAGTCAGAGAGAGTCTTCAGCAAGTTGATTCCCACATAATTACATGTGTTCTTCTCAAAAGATTTCAAGTATACGGGCTTACAAAGAGTTGTTGATTTTGAAGTATCATTTCCAGAAAGGGGGAAGGAGACACGCATCTAAATGCGAGTAAACTTTGATGAACTTAATACTTCTAAGTAATTGAAGATATCCCGGGGAGACAAATGTTATTACCGCAGAGAAACTCAAGGTTTGACTCATGGCGAGTAAACTTGATGGACTTAATTCTTCTAAGTGATTGAAGATATCCCGGGAAAACAAATGTCATGACCGCAGAGAAACTCAAGGTTTTACTCATCAAGGCGTTTAGTGTTATTATTCTAACTACGTGGGGGAAGTGATGTTAGTGAAAGTTTCTGAAGATAAATGAGGTATACAAGTACGACATATTCAGGGAAGATAAATGTGTAACATGAGGGAGGTGTTATCAGTTATTCTCTCGTTGGGAATGTGTGTACTTCGGATTCTTGAGCTTCATACACATTCATCAGGGACGAAAGATGTGAACATAGGGGAGGTGTTCTTCATTACCCTCATGATGTGTATTCGGGAGAGTTCTTGGATATTGGTGTACTTCTGATTCTTGAACTTCATACACATTTATCAGGGACGAAAGATGTGAACATAGGGGAGGTGTTCTTCATTACCCTCATGATGTGTATTCGGGAGAGTTCTTGAGCATTATTCTAAGAGACGGGCTGCATCATTACAACTACTCGGGGGGAAGTGTTCTCTTGACACCTTTTGGAATGGATTGCGTCAGACTTCAGTAGTTATGAAATTTGAGAAGATTATTTATGAGTGGGATGATACGTTGCTGTTCTTCTGGATGATATAACCTCGAACGAAGAATCACGGTGATTATTCTTAAAAGGAGCAGCAAGATCGATGATAATGGTGTGCTTATTTGTGCACCTGGCTAATTGAAGCTTGAAAGAAAGCTTTGAATCTGCTCAGCTAAAGGATTTTCAGTTTGGGGGGAAGCTGCCAAAGTCTCTTTGTATCAAAGGCTCATATTCTATCTTCTATTCTGGAGCCTCGGAAGCTTTGGTGGTGGAAGTTTAAGAGATGGCGAATTCTATATTCTACGACGTGCTGCTCGATATCCTTATCTCGGTACTCGTATCATCATCTTCTTTTACTATATCATCTTCTCTATCCTTGTATATATTTATTAAAAACAAAATACAAAATTATAAAACCAGCAAAACAAAATACAAAAATATAAAATCTTCAAAAATCCATAAAAAATCTGAAAATTTAAAAATACCAAAAATATGTTTTCTCAAGACATGTCTTCTGGTATCGATAACATCTACGGTCTTAGAAATGTCATTCAATAATGGCACGGGACCATAGATGAAGTTCGAGCAGGAGGTGTAAATATTCTTTTTCCAAAACATGTCAAAAATTATGGCTTATAGTTATTTCAGACTGTAACCCGGGCTTCAAATAATGGCTTGCAGTTACTTCAGACTGTAACCCGTGCTTTAAACTATGGCTTGCTATTATTTCCGATAGCAACCCGTTTTTCAAAGAAGGAAAGTGCTACGCTTAATCGATTTTCAAAAATTTTCGTGCACTTATCCTAAAACAATTTAAGGAAAGTATGTCGAAGGACTGCTGTTCCTACACAAACGTTTTTCCGTCTAAAACTCTTCAGGAAAATATTTGTTGTTTTTCAAAAATGGTGGTAAATGAGTTGCTTGAAAATCAATCAGATTCAGAGTTTTTCGTTAAAATTGAAAACTCAATCAATGACTTCAGCGCTTTTAAACTTTTCATAAAATGAGTCATTGATTGAGGGGGAGAATGTTTTCAAATCTATATCATCTAACGAGCTTTCTTAATTATCCTACGTGCTTAATTAATAATGATATTTGCCTGTGTCGAAGGACTAGGAATTTAGGATATGATTATTAGGTTTAGATGATTAGAGTTTGATTAACACATAAACCCCATGCCATATATGAATTGATTGATATGTTGAATTGACTTTAATTAGTCGATTGTTGTTTGGGTGATGTCGACCACCATATATTTGTATGTGTGTTCACTAACGTATGCAGGTATATTGGTATAAAAGAATGTTCCCGATCCGGATCCCACAATTGAAGATGATTGGATGCCGAAAGGAAAGGGTAACTATATCTTGGGTTGACAAATGAAGAAACGGAGCTTAATTGGACTTCTATGGAGAGTTGGCATAAATGCAACGTAAGAGGTCTCACTGCATCAGCAGACGGTTTTCTTCTAAGTGATTGAAGAAACGGAGCTTAATTTGACCTCAGTTGGCATTCAAAATGCAACGTAAGAAGAAGTCTGACTGCATCAGCAGATGGTTTTTCTTCCAAACCCTACAGCAACAACAACAAAAGCGGCTCAACCACCTAACGAATCTTTGTGCAGGATACCATTTTTAAACAATTTTTGAGTAAATTGAATTAAATTGTTTTGAAAATGGAAAAATATTGTTTTTGAAAATATATTGGACTAAATTTTGAAAATCACCGGACTTCATTTTATCAAAACTTGAGTCACTCAATTATCGACTACGGTCATGGATTGAGGGGGAGAGTGATTTAAAATATAATATTTTCAAACAATATTTCTTCATATAAGTTCCGGTTTGTACGTTAAAATGTGGTGATCTAAAGATTTAATGTTATGTCATGGTATGATTTTCTTTAAAACTCAAAGATCTGTCAAAATGAAATTTTTTCTGTTCTTGTTTGATTGTGAAATTGTTTTATTTTACTAAAAGATCTCTTAAAACAATCATACCTGACACTAACAATCTTTAATGTCTTAAAATGGTCCTTATCTGTCATTTTTCAAAATTAAATCTTGCCACGTCTTTCCCCAAATTTTTCTAAATGATTTAAATCAGTTGGGATCACAAATCTCAAATGGTTTGATATTTCGGATCGGGGTAGAGATCGTGATTTAAATCTCAAATCTGTTTTAAATGGAATTGATTTTAGTCCTTCAAAGGCACTCCTGCCTCCATGTGCCAAACGATTTCAAATACACAATGCACATGTTGAGGAGGAGGATTTATCCAAAAACCAGACGAGTATTTAAACCTGGCCACATTCTCTCCCATGTTTTCTAAACCTTATTAAATCACTTGGGATCCAAAATCTCAAAGGGTTTGATATTTTTGATCGGGGGAGAATTTGTGATTTAATAATGAAATTTGATAAAAGGTGATCGTTTTGATTCAATTGTGCAGGCTGCTCTCTCATATGTGCTAAACGCTTTCGAATCTCGAAGCACATATTGAGGGGGAGCAAAACCATCGAGGTACAAAAGTTTTTTAAAAGAGATTTATAAAGTACCTTGATTGTGTTTTCAAATGGTTTTCTTAATGGCTTTTGTGATCGCGGTTGTGCTTCAATAGAACTCTTGCCTCTATGTGATAAAATGATTTCAAATATCCTATGCACATATTGAGGGGGAGAATTTTAACAAAGAAATTCAAATGGCTTTTTCTAAGGAAATTGTGATCAAGAAATTATTTCATAGAAATTATTTCAAAGAACTCTTGCCTCCATGTGCCAAACAATTTTAAATCATATGCACATGTTGAGGGGGAGCATTTCTAAAATGATCAAAACTATTAAGGTACGAAATGCTTTGATCTCGTATCACAAGTACCTTGATTGTTTTTCCAAATGATTTTTCAATTGGTTTCAAGGAAGAATGAACTGTACCAAAAGACCGACCATTTTACTTTATGTATGGAGTTATAAGGATGGTTAGGTTAGGCATTTGTTCCCACGATCCGTCAGAACCGGAGGGATCTACCCAGGGACAATCCACTAGATAGTGTAGAGTCCTTAGGTATGATGAAAAAAAAAGGAGAAAAATGAGAATATGGGAAGAGTGCGGACTGAGACAGAGCTAGTACTGGAATAAACCCAACAAGGTTCTAGTTATGAAGTCTCGGTAAGCACTGAAGGGGTTGAAGAATGAAAAAGAACTGAATGTGAAAAAGGGTGAAAAGATATAGCCCTCCATCAATTCAACCTTAGGGCAGAAACCGGATTCAATACATATGCTACTGGTTGTTACTAAGGTAACACTGGTATTGAAGACAAGACGTCATGGACCCAGTGACGCACTGCACTACAACTTCCCAAGCCACTCAAGTTCCTCTCAAAAGGGCTTGTTTCATTCTCATGGGGAACCGACATAATCTATCGACTTTCTCTTAGAGATGGTTGATATTGAAGTAGGAGACCCTCTCCCTAGTCTCCGGCACAGGAACCAAAAGTGCACTAATTGAGTCTAGAGCCAAGAGATCATCCACAATATCTCGTTAGGACACTATATTAATGAAGACTTGCTGTTTCACACAATGTGGAAAGTAAGATTATATATTAAGAGTCCTACGCATTATCCTTGTGGTATTGCCAGAACATCTGAGTGATATGTAAAAGTATTCACGATGAAGATGGAAATCCTTCTAGAGCCAACATCAAACAAGCTCTTGGTGGGTGACATGTGAGATCTTCTCGTAAGATCAAACTTGTGACAACTGGATAGAAACAATGGGGAGATTCACTCGTGAATCAACCTTGGCCCAGGAAATGAATTGACGAATACTTTTGGAAAAACCGTTCGATGTGCAAACCTTCTTTTCTCTAGCACGTCGAATGTGTACTTATGTTTTCAAATTCAAAAAGTATCTCTGATTGAAAAATACTTTTAGAAAAACCGTTCGATGTGTGAATCTCTTCTTTTCGCTAGCATGTCGAATGTGTACTCATTCTCTAATACAAAAAGTATTTTGTTTGAAAATTGATCTTTCTCATAAAACCTTCGTCGTATTGCAAAACTCTTTCTTCAAGCAATACGCGATTGTTTTTCAAATCATTTTTCATCAATCAGTGAATCTCAATTCGCTAGTTCACTCACTCCGTGTTGTCTTCTTTGAGACGTTCCGGTTTGAGAACAGCTAGAACAGTTGCGAAACCCTGTCAAGGAGATTCTTAGGAATCCTACCTGATCACAGGCAGTACTTGTACTGATCAACGGGGAACCGTGGGCCGTGTACCTCAATTCAGCGAAAGTGATCAAAGAGACTTTCGTGTGTTTTATTGCTAACTGTTGTTTGCAGGTACACCTGGACGATTGCAGCTGATCAGAATTGAGGAGTCAATCCAAAGCCACATGTTCACAGCAACCACACTTAATTGAAGAAATCATGACTGGTGCATATCTACATAACCTGGTTCTGATATTTTTATACTATGCTTCTGCTACGCTGCTGCAAATATCATGAACCAGTAAGGCTTCCGCTACTCTGATGGAAAGATGTCATGATTCAAAAGTGTGAGCATGTCGGTCCAAAAGTCACAACTTCACATGATGGCAACACAATAAAGGGTGATCCAGAGATTCCGTGGCTGATGATCTTAATGAAAGCTCGAAGATCATCAAAGATGTGGATCAGTTCAAAGACCTCCACTCAAAGTACAAAACTATGCGGACTTTGAAGAATCGCTACAAAAGCACAAAGATTGCGGAAATGAAGAATTCAAGTCTACGAGCTCAAGAACAAAGTCAAGAATAGAATGCTAGGATTCGAAATGTAAAACATGTGGTGACCTCCCTTAGGGGGAGATTGTTAGGAATTAGAAAATTCCTTAGTGAAGAGTCGGTCACCCCAAATGTTATCTAGCTTAAGTTAGCTCGTAGACTTGTCGTTATTTACGTTATTAAGTTGTTTATTAGTTAGTTTGTAGCGTAGTTTAGTTTAGAGCAACACCGTGGAAGAAGGGCGGGTCTTTACCCACTGTATACCTGATCCACAGGCCGATAGGAGGTCGTGTATTGTGTAAGTATAAATACCCCTTCCATCCATGGAAGGGGTGGTGCTTCTTCTCATTAATCTAATATTCCCTTTGTGTAAACCTCTAGCAAGAACACCCTCTCTCTCTCTACTAACTCTCTAACTATGGCAAACATGTATTTTGATCATCCAAGACCACCCGAATCATCAACACAATAAAAATAACGATCCTACATATCCTATATGCAGCAAGCCAGTAACTTAAGAACGAATAAGTTCACTCACCTTGAGTTGTAGGATGCTTCGATCTATTGTTGGCATGTGCGGCGGTGGGATTGTTTTCTGATTTTTGATTGATACCTGTGACAACAACACGTTATAGAGATTCAGTATAACTTAAACCGTCTGTTACATGTTGCGCCAATGAACTTTTTATCACTACTAACAGCCATGGTACGTACACGTACATGTATCATCAGCTTGTTGAGGCATTACATGCGTATGCAAAGAAGAGGGCACAACAGCATTCATCGCTGCAGGCGTGACGACCGCAGATGACATGCACGGAACACAGTCTTCGGTTGGTTTAAACGTAGCAGGTATTTGTTGGTGCTGCCAATGTTCACCAGAAACGTTCTACATAGTTTTTTAGCAGCAATCACACATGGCTGAACATGAACGTCTGCAACAGAGACACTGCCATCATCATAAGGCACAATTCCTTTAACACATCGTTTCCTATGCACAACAGGAGAATCCATAGTCGTGTAATCCGGTGCCATTCCATTGTTACCAACCCGAGGTAACTTTCTTTTGCTATTCTCAGTTGTATGCACACGGCTACCATAACTGTTATTTAAACTTTGTGTGGTTCAAGCTGTAATGCATATGAAACAATAAGAATCAACATAATTGAAAATCTATTTAAAACCAAGACACCAAAACAGTTGTATACTCATTGTGTAGATATTGTTGGAAAATTTAGTGCACTTGTGGGATTAGTTCACATCTGGTTTTGGGTTATTAGGTACGGAGTGTACACCCATGAGGTTCCTGAACCCCCTGACTCGATAGTGGAAAGTACTGCTAGTGTATTAGTTACCACTGCTAATGTAGTAACTGATGGTTCCTACTGGCATTAGATTGGTTCCTACTGGCAGTGGGTTGGTTCCTACTAGCAGTGTATTGGTTCCTACTGCTAGTGTAAAGGTTCCTACTGGTAGTGTTGCAGTGATTATTTGTAACAGCTTTCACTCATTCAAGTGACTGTTATGACTACTTTATGACCACGTTTTATTGGTCATGTAACCACTATTCCTATGATAATAGAGGCTTATTATGGGTGATTAATTGGCCATTAATCATTCATAATGTCCATTGACTAGGAGTGAGTTTTCTCTACTATAAATAGAGATGGATTTCATCAGCTGAAACACACTGAAAAGAAACATTCTGATATCAGGAGAAACAAACATAAAGCTAAACACTTATAAGTGCAAGGGTTATTGAATTATGCCTAATTCTATAACCAACATTTGGTCTTATCCCAAGTATATATTCATGTAACCCAGGCATTAGGGTCGAATAGTTTACTTTGGAAAGTGATCACACGATTCCAAGTGATATCCGGTAACCACCTAGTGGTATTTAAAGTTGCTAATGATTGTCTTAACCCTGTTCTGGGAAATACCAACCAACAATCAAAGTAAACTATTTTGTGATAATCAATCGTTGCTACTGCAATGAAACACATGGCTTTAAACTTTGCCAGCTTGATAAGTTTGAAGGGTTGGACTTCAGGAGATGGCAAAAAAAGCTGCACTTCTTGCTTTCCAGCATGAGTGTGGTGTATGTGCTAACCACTCAAATTCCTGATGATGGGGATGATGCTATTGTGGAGCAGATCAAGAGAAGGAGCAAATGAGAGAATGATGACTACATTTGCAGAGGCTTAATTCTTAATGGTATGTCTGATTCACTGTTTGACATTTATCAGAATTTTGAATCTTCCAAAGAACTATGAGATTCCTTGGATGCCAAATATATGGCTGAGGATGCATCAAGTAAGAAGTTCCTTGTTAGTAATTTCACAAATTACAAAATGTCTGATTCAAGACCAGTTATGGAACAATACAATGAACTTCTTGGTATAGTTGGAAGGTTTACACAACACAATATGCACATGGATGAGGCTATTTTAGTCTCTTGTGTCATTGATAAACTCCCTCCTTCTTGGAAAAATTTCAAGCATACCTTGAAACATAAGAAAGAGGAGTTAACTCTGGTTGTGTTGGGCAGTCATCTGCGCATTGAGGAATCTCTCAGGGTACAGGATAATGCCAAGCCAAAGAGTAGCAATGCTACTGGTGCATCTGTTGTCAATATGGTGGAGCATAATAACTCCACCAGGTACAATGACAACAAAGGCAAACGTAAACATCATGATAACACAAGGGCAGATCCTAACAAGAAGGCAACACCTACTTGTTGGAAATGTGGCAAAACTGGTCACATTAAAAGGGATTGCAAAGGTGTTAAGGTTGTTGGTAAAGCCAATGGATTAGGCACTAATGGTTCAGGAGTGGTGGTTCTTCCATCTCACTGAAAGGTTAGAATATGTTTATTAAGTCTTTTCAGATTTATTATGTTACATATGTATCTGAATCTCATTATGTACAGGATAATGATGTTATGTGGTGGGTTGAATCTGGTGCAACAGTTCATATGTGTAAAGATAGAAGCTGGTTCATGACTTATGAGTCACTGAATGATGGTTCTATTCTTCACATGGGAAATGAGTCAACAGCCTTGGTGCATGGTTGTGGTTGTGTAGATCTTAAGTTTAGTTCTGGGAAGATTGTAACTTTGTTTAATTTTATTCATGTTCCTGATATCAGGAAGAACTTGGTTTCAAGTAGTATTTTGAATAATCATGGATATAAACAAGTTATTGAATCTGATAAATTTGTCTTGTCTAAAAATGGTGTGTTTATTGGTTTTGGCTATTTATGTAATCAAATGTTCAGGCTTAATATTGTCACTGATAGTGTTAATTCAGCCTTTGTGACCACCACTGACCTGACTGACTCTACCCTTTGGCATGCTAGACTTGGCCATGTACACAATAAAAGGATGCAAGATATGTCTAAGGATGGGTTAATCCCAGCATTTGACATGGACACTGAAAAGTGTAAAACTTGCATGTTGACCAAGATCACCAAGAAACTTTTTCAGGGTGTTAAATGTGAATCTAAGCTCTTGGAGCTAATACACAGTGACCTGTGTGATTTGCATGCCACTCCCTCTTTGGGGAATAAGAAATACTTTGTGACATTTATTGATGATGCTTCTAGGTTTTGTTATGTATATCTGTTACATACCAAGGATGAAGCATTAGATAAATTCAAAGTGTTTAAAACCAAAGTTGAATTACAACTTGGGTCCTCGATCAAAAGATTAAGTACTGACAGGGGAGGTGAGTACATGGATACTCTGTATTTTCAGTCTGTTGGTATAATCCATGAAACGACTGCTCCCTATACTCCTCAGCAAAATGGTATTTCTAAAAGGAAAAACAGGGTGATGAAGGAAATGGTTAATTCCATGTTGTCCTATTCAGGACTGAGTTAAGGATTCTGGGGTGAAGCTATGTTAACAGCTTGCTATTTATTAAATAGGGTTCCCAACAAAAGGAACAAGGTTACCCCTTATGAACTCTGGACTAAAAGGAAACCCAACCTGAACTATCTTAGGGTCTGGGGTTATAGGACTGTTGTAAGACTCCCTGATCCAAAGCTAAAAACTTTAGGTGAAAGAGGCATTGACTGCATCTTTGTTGGATATGCTGAGCATTCCAAGGCTTTTAGGTACTATGTTATTGAACCTAATGAATATGGTTCAATTAACTCTATAATTGAATCAAGTGATGCAAACTTTGATGAGAATAGATTCTCATAAGTCCTTAAACCAAGTCAGAGTATTCCTAATGGAACTCATGACACTGGTGTATCAGAGGTCCCTGATGAAGAACCATCAGTGGTCCCTGATGAGGTTGTGGTTCAACAACCTGAACCTGTGCTCAGAAAGAGCAAAAGGGTCAGGACTCGAAAGTCATTTGGACTTGAGTTTCAGTTATACTTAATTGAAGGAACAAGGGATGAGGTCTCTGACCAATGTTGAAGTTTTGCCGCTTCTGGGAGCTTTTGGACTTTTAGCTTTTACAACATTTATGAATTTGGATATGGACACATGGCTTATATAGTGTCAGGAGCTGTTAAGTGTTTGAAAACTTGTGTGTATTTTATCTTCAGGTATTCAAATGGGTTGAAGGGTTCAATTCTTAGAACATGCTGATTCTCGAATATTTGAACGTGTAATGTACTAAGATGGAAATTCAATCCTCAGGATATTTTCGTTTATGCACATGTTTTGTTTGATGTTTGTTTTTCTTGTTAAGGAAGTGAACTAAATTTGGGGAGGATTGTTGGAAAATTTAGTGCATTTGTGAGATTAGTTCACACCTGGTTTTGGGTTAGTAGGTACGGAGTGTACACCCATGTGGTCCCTGAACCCCCTGACTCAATAGTGGAAAGTACTGCTAGTGTATTGGTTACCACTGCTAATGTAGTAACTGATGGTTCCTACTGGCAGTGGATTGGTTCCTACTGGCAGTGGGTTGGTTCCTACTGGCAGTGTATTGGTTCCTGCTGCTAGTGTAAAGGTTCCGACTGGTAGTTTTGTAGTGATTATTTGTAACAGCTTTCACTCATTCAAGTGACTGTTATGACTGCTTTATGACCACGTTTTATTGGTCATGTAACCACTAGTCCTATGATAATGGAGGCTTATTATGGGTGATTAATTGGCCATTAATCATTCATAATGTCCATTGACTAGGAGTGAGTTTACTCTACTAAAAATAGAGATGGATTTCATCAGCTGAAATACACTGAAAAGAAACATTCTGATATCAGGAGAAACAAACATAAAGCTAAACACTTATAAGCACAAGGGTTATTGAATTGTGCCTAATTCTATTACCAACATTTGGTCTTATTCCAAGTAGATATTCATGTAACCCAGGCATTAGGGTCGAATAGTTTACTTTGGAAAGTGATCACACGATTCCAAGTGATATCCGGTAACCACGTATTGGTATTTGCAGTTGCTACTGATCGTCTTAACTCTGTTCTGGGAAATACCAACCAACAGATATACTTTTTTGCTGTCACCAGCAGGAGATTCAACACCTTTAGAATATATTTTAGGTAAATTCTCAACAACCTTCAATAATAAAAAAGAATTGCAAAGGAAAATCATATTCGAAACTACAAACAGTGAATTTAAAAAAGCAATGTGTAGCCTGTCCTTATTTTGACAGAATAGAATAGCAACCTAGTTTCTTCCGTAGGTAGTTTGGATCTAGGCTTCCTCTCCTTTTATGTTTAGCACTTCTCCGTCTATCCAAGAGACTGACGGGTCTTCAACCCATATCACGGAACCTAAAATAATATTTGTCGTAGCACCCTGCAAATAGTTCAGAGATCCGTAACTTGCCGGAATATTGACATAAAAGATAAAGAATATGTATCTGTCGTAGCAAAATGCAGTACACTGATCCCGTTTACATAAGTTTAAATCATTCCACGAAATTAATAGCACCATTGTGTACAAAGATGCAGTAATTTTTAATTTGTACTCGTTATTGAAAACTATTGTGCGAGGGAATCATACAAATATTGTAAATCAATTCCTAAATCATAATTTAAGATTGACTTCCAAGTCTTCATGTTTTCTTTCGGAATATAGAAAATGGTTTGGAAAATACATCAAAACCTTTAACACTTTTAGGCTTTGCTTTTCAAAACTTAAATAAATTCAAGCCAACTAACATCATTTAACAACAAAAGTTGACAACTATCATTTTTTTATCCTGACGGTGCGTTACCGCAATATGTTATCAACATATAAAGATGACATATTCAACTATTAAGCAAATATTTTAAACAAAAACAACAACAAAACTCAACTTATATGCACAACAATGCAGATTCACTTCATAACAATCAAATGATAACTTCTAGCAACATAAACATGAACTAAAAACACCCAATTAGACAGGGCTAAATTATCGAGCACATCTAAATCATCAATCAAAGTACAAAAACATAAACCCACAACTCAATTACCAAAAAAAATAAAAACCCTAAATCTATTATACATTAGTTACTGGAGGTAGAATCAGATGAGAAATATAATTAAGGGGGTGCTTGGTTGGGGGTAATGGGGGGGGGGGAATGGGAAAGGTAGTGATTAAAGATGCTTGGTTAGGACTAGGGAATACAATCATTATTTAGTATTGGGTAATGGGGTATTACCCAGTAAATTGAGAGGTATGGTAATGATTACCCACCACCAGCATCAGCAGCCACAACCAGCAGTAGCCACCACCACCAGTCACCACCACCATTAGCAGCCACTACCACCACCAGCCGCCACCACCACCATCACCAGCCATCACCACCACCACCAGCAGCCACCACCACCACCAGTAGCCACCACCACCACCACCAGCCACCAGCATCCACACCACCACCATCACCACCACTATCTACCACCATTAGCAGCCACCACCACTAGCAGCCACCACCACTAGCAGCCACCGCCACCACCACCACCTACCAGCCACCAACACCACCAACAGCAGCTACCACCACCACCACCTCCAGGAACCACCACCATCACTCGCCACCACCACCACCAGCCACCACCACCACCACCACTTTGGAGGTTAATGTGTTTTTTTAAAACAAGCACTATCAAAGATAATGATAATCTCTATTCCATTCCTTTGCATTCCCTTTGCCTTTCCCTTTCCCATTCCCCATTTTGAACCAAGCGCACCCTAAGATAAGAAGAATGAGAAGAAACCACAACCACAAATATTAGATGCATCCATAGAAATAGATGCATCTCTCTATTATTTAGTTTTCCTTATTTGAAATATGTGGCTACAATTCTTTGTCGCTCTTCTTATTTAAATAATTCTTCTCACTAGATCCATACTCTTAGTTACTGATATAAACTGAATTTTTAAACAAAAAATATACCTCTGGTTAAGCCAAAAAGAAGAGGATTATGATTAAGGTTTCGATTTCTTTCAAAGTGAGGTAAACTGTCGGATATTTAAATTGGTGCGTGAATGGTGGTGGTCGGGCGGAAGGGATGTTAGGGTTGGGTTATTTAGTTTGTGTTATTTGACCCGTAAATTATAGTTTTGGTACAAATTCCAGGTTTGACCCTTTTAGTTTAGAAAATGACACCCGCTTTTTTATAGTTTCTTTTTTCACGTTTTTGACACATATGTTTTTTTGATAGATTTTTGTTTCTATGCGAAATTTATCAATTTTGACCTAAATCGATTCAATTTTGACTTTTAATTGGCCAATCACATCGCTCAATTTTGCCCACGTGTCAAAATCAAGCAATCCTATTGGTCCAATTTGTTTTTCTTTAAGAATGATTTTGTAAAAACACTCCGAAATGATGTAGTTCTTTTATTATATAAAAGATATTATATTTATTTATTGAGACTAAATATACATTTGAAATAGTACTTTATAAAAAGTGAATCTACTACACTACTTTTAATATATATACCGGCCTAAGGCCTGCCCCGTTGGGCGGCTAGCTTTAAGTCTTATTATGAAACATTAAAATTTAGTACAAAGATGATTTAAATATATAATCTGTAACATTGCGTTCTCGAGTTAGTATTTGAGGGGAAAAGAAATCAAATGCTAGGAAATATACACAATCTTGTGTTCTTAAGTTTTTATAAGAAGGAAAAGAAAGGGTTTACATCGGAAATTGGAGGGAAATTTTGGACCAAAGTTATCCGCCCATTTTTGGCCTGATTGCCTAGGAAAGTAAATGAAACATCTCATATTTTTCGTAGAAAGACTATACTACCCCAAAAAAAACCAGTGGATCATATAAGTACTTCCCACTTGTACTATTATCTCTCATACACCAACTCACCAACTCACCAACTCAACCGTGTTCTCATCTTCATCTTGGGGTATTCCTTTTTTTTTAATATAATATTTGTATCTATTTTTTCTTGCTGTAAAATTCATCTATCTGATTATTTCAATGTTAATTTATGGATTGCTTGTTTTATTAACTACTTGTGGTGCCATATAATCAATATTCATATAAAAGTTTGGCCCAATGTTATTTGGGGGTTTATGATAGGTATTATAAGAATAGATGGTATATATGAATGTGATGTATATATAACATGTAGTGATATTTGTCTCGTACTTTACTTGGAAAGGTCTAAATTAGTCTCATGCAAGAATACTTTCATTGGTTAATACTGTTGGATTATGTGAGTTGGATCCGTATAAAAACGACTAAAAGTTTCTGAGCCTACTGGGGGCATACACGTTAAACATAAGAAAACGTTTATACGTTTAATACTTGAACTTGACCCGTTTATTTTGACCCGTTTATACTAGGTCTGATTACTCCATAATTAAAACCCATTGGCCGGTGTCCATTGTGGGTCGTTCGGGGTAGTAAATGGGCTAGTAGAATTGTATAAGAATTAGGAGTATAAGCTAACTTAGAGAAGAATTTTCAAGCCCAAGGTTGCTAGGTTTATGAGGCTATATAAACACCCACATGAGCTCATAAACATGACGCATTATACTCCATCTTTACAGAATTTATACACCAATCGATCACCTCATTCCCAAGTCGATTGAACCCTAAAACCGGGTAAGGTTTTGATTTGAATTGAAAACTTAAGAACCCTAACTTGCAACAATTGTTTCAAGGTGGTTGTAGGGTTTAAAGTTCTTGGTTTCTCAGCTATTCCTGGTCGATTTGAAGCTGCCAAGAGGGTCGTTTGTTTACTGAGTTCACGGGCAGAAAAGGAAGACAGAAGATATCGGATAAGCTTTATCCGATATTGGACAGAGAAGTGTTTGGTTCTCGGGTCTGTTGTAGATCTCGGACAACAAGTGAAAGTGTTCTAGGGTTGTTTGGTTCGATTGGGTTTAAGTATTTACAAAGGGTTGTTTGGTTAAACGTCTACGACTAGCTTTATCGGGCGTATTCGTGTTAAAGTGTTTGTGCGAGTACTCTTAGAGGTGATCATTTTGATCACCTAGTTTCGTTGTTTGATAAACTTGCGGATGACTACGAGGGTTAGTTTTTCTTGTTCCCTTTTATACTTTATTGTTTATTAATTACGTGTTAACTTGATTACATTAACTAGATCCATATTCCGCTGCGTACTCGTAGTGTTAATTGGTTAACTTGATTGTAAAATCCCAACAGTGGCATCACGAGTCAACTCGTTTTTGTGATTATGGGTTACACATTTTAATAAACACGCGAAAAGGCTGCATGAAATCTAATTATTTATTTGTTTTATTTTTGTTTTGACAACTATAATGCAATATTTGTCAAATTATTAATAAAAAATACCTAGACACAAACTAATAAAATTAAATTATTAATTAGATACATAAAATAGCAAATTATTAAAGGTTAATTGGTTTGCCATGTTTATTTTATGTGTGTTTTTTCGGCTATAAGACCTACTCAATCACTTTATGTGATGTATGGGACGATCTAGGCACTTGATGAAAACCTAGTGAGGGTCTTATGGTTCTCCTTTTGGGGAAGACTCGCGAGAGAACACGGATCCGTATGTGTTTATTAATGTTTTATGTTTATATGTTTGTGATTCCTTATGTGCATAATTGTTACTTGTTTTTGACACCAAATTGCATGCAATATGGAATAATACATATCGTAATCATAACATTAATAATGGTCTTAATTTACATGCCTAAATACCATGCTCATTGTGACCTGCTATTTGATTCGTGGAAAATTGATTTTGTAAAATTAAGTGACCTAAACTATTGAAACAAGTTTTTCAAGAAATTAAAAACTAGACGCTATGGACACTTGGGATGTACGGCTCACCCACTAGAACAAACTATAAAGAGGGTTTAAGGAGGTGTGCATAGTCACACCTAAAGGATTTCCGGTTATTGCCTCGCGCTGACCTGGTCCTCCGCCTCCCTGTGAGTTCGATTTGAGCTACCGTGAACCATGATGATCACTACAGTCATTACCAAAAGTTTTTAAAATAAGTGTTACAAATTTGTTTTGCATGCTTCTTTGTACACAATTTTTACCACATTTATGTGAATACCCTATGTGAAAATTTTAAGTTTATGCCAACCAACTATGAACACGTGCATTTGGCTTGACCTCTTTCGTCAGACCTTCGGGCCATTCCAACCCATGGTGAATATTGCTCATTGGTCAGACCTTTGGTGATATTTGCAAGTTCTTACTTGGTCGACTTATTTCGAGTATGATTGGTCAGACTTTGGACCCGAGGCATAAGATGAGACTAAACATGCTCTTGACATTATTACTTGTTTACTAATGCCTTGATCAGTCTCATAAGTTTAAGAGTTGCATTATGCAATTAATGCTCGTCGCTTACCTCTTGCCCTACTTGTTTACACATTGGTCAGACCTTTGGTAATAAGTGGGAGGTCAAGATGGATCTTAGTCTCATTAGTAATTAATTGGGTAGTTAATTCTTTTAAGAAGTTAAATATCGAAAATACTAATTATTTGAACTTTTCTAAATTGTAGATGACTACCTCAATCGGAAACAATTCTGTACACATGAGTTTCTTTGAGAAACAAAAACTCACTGGACCTAAATTCATTGACTGGTATCGCCAGCTTCGCATTATCCTGTCAGCTGAAGATAATGAAACTTATTTGGAGCATCCCATTCTTGTTGCACCTATTGCAACTCCTGGCCACCCTGTCCCTCCCGAGGCTCTTGCAGCTCACACTGCTTGGGTTAAGGGGTCAAAGGACATAGTTGCCTTCATGTTCATGATCATGGAGTTAGAGATCCAAAGAAATCTAACTGATCTTGGTGCTTATGACATGCTTCAGGAGTTTAAGTCTATGTTTGCCCAACAGGCAGAACATGAACTTCTTTAAACTGTACGAGAATTTCACGCGTGCAAGCAAGAAGAAGGTCAATCAGTTAGCTCATATGTTCTAAATATGAAGAGCTATATTGACAATTTGGAACGTCTTAGTCACCCAGTTACTCTAAACTATGGAGTTAGTTTGATCTTAATTGGTCTCTCTAAAGAGTATGTCTCGTTTGTGCAGAACTTTAATATGCACAACATGGGGAAGACTGTAAATGAATTAGATGCTGCACCTGCACTACATAATATACGTGCGGGAAAGGTCCAGAAAAACCAAAAGAATAAATCGTTTAAGGCTGCTAAAGGGAACCAAGGGAAGGGCAAGTATAAGCTGGCTTATGCTCCTGAGCATAAACCACCTTATGCCCCCAAGCCTAAGATTCCTCCACCACCCAAGAAGGATAATCCTACTAAGGACGCGATCTGCCATTAATGTGGTGAAGTGGGTCATTGGAGAAGGAATTGTCCCCAGTATCTCGCCGAGTTGATGAAAAAGAAGAAGCAGTCTTTTGCAGCTAACTCTTCAGATATTTTCACTATAGAACTCTACTATTTTCCTAGTACATCCTTGGTATATGACACGGGTTGTGGTACTCACATCTGTAATACTACTCAGGGTCTTAGGGGAAGTAGGAAGCTGAAGCCAGGAGCTTTAAGTCTGTACGTGTGCAATGGTCAACGGGCAGCAGTTGAAGCTATTGGCATTTTTCATTTATGTCTCCCTACTGGATTAGTGATTTTTTTGAACGATTGTCATTATGCTCCCTCTATTACTAGAGGAATTATTTCAGTTTCTCGTTTGTATGACGGTGGTTTTGTTAATCATTTTAATCGAATAATGTAATTTTAGTTTCTAGAAATAATGTTGTTTATTTTACAGCTATCCCACGGGATGGTATTTATGAAATTGACATGTCTTATTTTTATACAAATAGTAGTTCTATGTTTGCTGTTAGCAATAAAAGAGCCAAGTCTAACTTGGACTTTGCTCTCTTGTGGCACAGTCGTCTTGGACACTTTAGTAAGAAACGCATGGAGAAGTTGCAACATGATGGACTTCTCAACTCAACTGACATTAAGTCATTTGAAAAGTGTGTTTCATGCATGTCTGGTAAGATGTCAAGAAAAGCTTATTCACATCAAGTGGAAAGGGCTAAGGATCTACTTGGACTAATATACACGAATGTATATGGCCCATTTAGAATTGTGTCAAGACAAGGAGCAAGTTACTTCGTCACTTTTACTGACGACTATAGTCGGTATGGTTATGTTTACTTTTTGAAACATAAACATGAAGTGTTTGAAACATTTAAGGTGTTTTAAAAGGAAGTAAAAAACCAACTCGGGAAGACCATTAAGTCACTACGTTCTGATCGTGGGGGTGAATATATGAGTCAAGAGTTTTTGGATCATCTAAAGGAGCATGGGATTATTGCCCATCGTACTCCTCCTTACACTCCACAACATAATGGTGTGTCTGAGAGGAGAAATCGAACACTGCTAGACATGGTTCACTCCATGATGAGTCAAACTACTCTTGCAAAGTCCTTTTGGGATTATGCCCTTGAGTCTGCTGCACGCATTCTCAATATGGTTCCAACTAAGAAGGTTGATAAGACACCATACGAAGTATGGCATGGGCAAGCCCCTAAGCTATCTTACTTAAAAGTCTGGGGTTGTGAGGCACTTGTTAAGCGTGATACACTTACCAAACCTGACAAACTTGAACCGAGATCTATTAAGTGTATCTTCGTAGGATACCCAAAGGAAACAATGAGATATTCTTTCTACCTTCCATTAGAGAACAAAGTTATCGTTGCTCGAAATGCTGAGTTCTTTGAGAATAATCTCTTGGATCAAGAATCAAGTGGGAGTCTAGAAGATCTTATTCAAGATGAAGATACAAATCCTTCTGTAGACACTAGTTTACATCATGATGAGGATGATCAAGAAATTGATGAACCTCAAAGTGATATCATTCCAATTCGTAAGTCTGCTAGGACACGCCGTGCTCCTGATCGAATGTGCTTATACATTGATGCTAAGGAACATGAGATAGGGGATCTTGGTGAACCCAATAACTATAAAGCTGCATTGCTGGATCTTGAATCCAATAAATGTCTTGATGCGATGAATGTGGAAATGCAATCCATGAAAGACAATGTCGTTTGGGTTTTAGTTGAGCTTCCTCCTAACTGTAAAACAGTTGGTAGCAAGTGGCTTTTCAAGAAGAAAACTGACATGGATGGTAAAGTATACACCTTTAAAGCTCGTCTCGTAGCAAAGGGCTTCACTCAAACCTAAGGGATTGATTATGAAGAGACTTTTTCTCCTGTTGCATACATTAGAGCGATAAGGATTCTCATAGCCATAGTTGCGTTATATGATTATGAGATTTGGAAAATGGATGTCAAAACCGCCTTCATCAATAGACATCTTTACGAAGAGGTCTATATGGAGCAACCTGAGGGTTTTGTTGATCCTAAATATCCTAACCGAGTATGAAAGCTCAAGCGTTCCATTTATGGACTTAAGCAAGCATCTAGGCAATGGAATAAACGTTTTGATGATGAGATTAAGAAATTCGGATTCTCTCAAAATCAAGATGAGCCATGTGTATATCAGAAAGATAGTGGGAGTTATGTCACTTTCCTAATTATATATATTGATGACATATTGCTCATGGGAAACAACATTCCAATGTTACAAGATGTAAACTCCTATCTTGGAAGATGTTTTGCCATGAAAGGTTTAGGAGAAGCTGCATATATTCTTGGAATCAAGATCTATAGAGACTGTTAATACAAATAAGCCGTAAAAACGTTTATTTATATTTTACGATCTTCTAATGTTTTGTCGATAATAAAAGTAAAATCATATTAACGAAACAAATAAAATACGTAAATGGTTTGAACTAATAGTTTTCTAACATATTCACATAAGACACTAAAATAAGTATAAGTGATTTTATGATCTAGATATATATATATATATATATATGTACAACAACTAGTGTTTACATATTGGCTTAACAAGTATAAGTGTTTCTATGATTTAGATATATATGTACAACAACTAGTGTTTACATATTGAGTTAACACATACTTAAGCTAAGTATACTAAAATGGGTAAAAACAAGTATATACTAAAATGGGTAAAAACAAGTATATACTAAATAGATAAAAACTAGCAAATGGTTTTGACCCATAACCCATGGTTTTATATATACCACTTAACCAAGTTCAATGTATCTTAAAGGTACATTGTATCTAGAAAGAAAACCATGGATCAACCCATAACCCATGACCCATGACCCATAACCAAAAATACCCATGGGCAAAGAGGAGCGGACCACGGATCCCTAGCTTTGTGCTAGCCGGATCCCTTATGGTAGGGATCCATGGGATCCGGGGAAACAGTAGGTTTTTCCTCTATAAATAGTGAGCCATTTCTTCATTATATTTTACCCCTCTCTAACATATTTCTCCCATGAGTTAAATCTCACTAACCTTAGATCCAAGAGATCTATGTTTATAGTTTTGTTTTTGTGTGATCTTTTAGGTTCCTCATAAAGGGAAGATCACCACCTTTGAAGTCGAGCAAGCTCAAGTCCATGAGTTGCCAAGCTTCCTCATCATCAAGGCTATTGAAGTCCTCTTGTTGATGATCCCTTTCTTTCTTCAAAGAAGTGTAGTGTTAAAGACATTAGTGAAAGATGTCTCAAGTGTCAAGACGAAGATATTAGTGAAGGGTATCTATCGTCTATAGGATAAGTACTTGTGGTAGGTGCTTAGAAGTCAAGACAAGAAGCATTAGTGAAAGGTGCTTGAAATTGAAGACATAAGACATTAGCGAAAGGTGTCTTGTAGATCTAGTCAAAGGCATTAGTGAAAGGTGCTTTAGATGTACATTCGATATGGTGTGTTTCGATGTACTAGATAGACTAGCATTAGATCCAAGGATATTGATGTCCTTGATGATGTTGTAAAGGAGTAGATCTCCTTTGGGATTAGTCGTTGGTGTAGTGTGGTAGTAGTTCCTCCATTGCAATGGAACTAGGTGCTTAGCCTAGTACCTAATAAAGGGTAGGCGACGTTGTGAAGGTGTAGTTCACCTAAGGTGTGAAAGAACTCGGTGATTAGCCTAGCACCGTATAAAGGGTAGGCGACGTTGTGTTAGGTGTGGTTCGCCTTGGTGTGAAAGAACTCGGTATTTAGCTTTGTACCGGAAAATGGTTAAGCGACGTTGTGAAGGCTTCTCCGCCATAAGGAGATTGGTGTAGTGATTACAAACTCTCGAGTCGGTGACTCGGGGAGTGGAGTAGGGCAAGGAAGGTGTCCTTATAGCCGAACCACTATAAATACTGGCGTTGTGGTTTTGTGCTTCTTACTCTTATCTTTTCATTACATATCTTTATATGCTTGTTTATCAACATCCAACACACACAACGAAATAGATTGACATAAGTCGATCTAAATAGTTTAAAAGGAAGTTTTAAATGGTAAAACTATTCAACCCCCCCTTCTAGTTTTCCACAATTGGCATCAGAGCTTCATTACCAAGTCTCTTGAAGTATATTGTACTTTAAAAACTTGATACGATCCATAGTTAATTGAAAACTACAAAAAAGGTTTTTCATAAAAACAAACACCATGTTTTTCAAAAACTATATGTTTGGATGTTGAGCTGATAACAACATTTTTTTTCTTTTCATTTAATTGCACTAATCTTATTTGTGATATTGATTAGTCAAAGCTCATACCCACCAAGCTTTAGGAGACGCTTGGTAACAAGAATACCTTCCTTAAGAAGGTATCTTAAACGCAAAGGAGCGGGAATTGTCTAAGTGACATTTGTCGTTTGTAAAGACATTCCTAAGTGCACTCGAGGTATGACTTTCCACTTATATCTAAATGATATTAATTTAGTAAATAAGTGTTATTTGTTAGGAATTTATTTGAGTAGCTTTTTGTGTTTACATATGATTTACATGTAGCTTCATTAGGAAGCCTTTTTCTCACATACGTGTTATATTTCTCGTATATATAACTTATGTTTTATTTCTTCTTAAATCCAATAATAAAACAAAACACGTATTTCAAAAATTCCCCTATTTATACTCCCATCGTCGACCCTTCTAAATCAAACCTTCACTTTTTCAAATTTTCCAATTTCAAAAATTCCCTCTCATTTAAAAAAAACTTCATCTTCCTCCTCATTTCATCCGAAACCAAGAAGATCCGTCATTAACATGGTTTACATCGCACTCGTGCTCATCGCCCTAACACTCATCGCACTTGTGTTCCCTATGTTGAAGTTCACATACGGAGACATTTACTTTGTGTTGTTGATCTATATTGGGGTTATATACCCAATCCTTTGTGTCATCCTAAGTATTGAAATGCAATATTATTAATAATCTAGTTTATCTATATTATTCTTATCATAACGTGTTTATCATTTCTTTTGTTTTATATGTGTTATATTCCTTCGTGATACATTAGAAGTCACGTATGCATGCTAAAAGAAAATGTAGGATAAAACATATTTCGTGGTATAAAAACTGTAAAACCTATGTTTTTATCAAATCTGTTTCTGTTACTACAGATCCACGGATCCCAGAAGATATACTAGCCGGATCCCTTTTGTAAAGGAACCGTGGGATCCGTCCTACTGGAAAACAGTTTTCTTGCAAGATTAATAACCACTATCTTTCTAAAAGTAATAATCCACTAGAATTTCAAAACCATGAGTTAGTTAAGTGTTAAATACCATTGTTAATAAAATCTAGTAAAAACGTTAGATTTTTATAGGTTGATCATAAACATCACCTCCTATTAACCCTTCACCTCTATAGGTTCAACTATGACGCATGAATACGAGTTTGATTTTTCACTCACTAGCGTCTACACCCCGAACATCTCCCTTTAGCCCAACACACCTGGCAATCATGTCCGTGGGTTCAATAATCTCGAAAACCGTCACTTCCATGAAGGACGTATTGTAGACACCTCTCTACAATTCGAAGAAGGTATCAATACCTCCTTCCGAGCCATAGGACTAGAATGTCTTCTTGAAATCAACGAGAAGATATGTCCAAGGTTCATAATGGAATTCTTCCGTCAAGTGGAACTCGTTCGTAACGAGGATCGCTCTCTATCTCTTTGGTTTTATATCAAAAACCAAAAATTCACTTTAAGCCTTGGGCATCTTGCTCACATCCTCCGAATTCCAAACCATGGACAATGTTCCTTCACCGAAGATTGGTCTCTTGATTCTCTCTTCAACTTTTGTGAAGAAAATAGTCCATATTGTTCACACATACCCTCTCCGGAAGATTTAACGCGCATGATATGCAAACCTCGACCATATTACTCCAATCCAAACATTATCCATACACGGGATATCCGAGAAGAGTACAAGCCTCTTGCTCTCATTCTACGTGAAAAAGTTTGGAGTCTTAGGGGAAATCGAGATATTCTTCCCGCTTGTTGTGCTCACATGTTGTACTGTTTGCTAACACAACAACCATACAATCTCGCCTACTTCTTCGCAAGGCGAATTGCAAATCTTCAAGGCTCCAAGAATAAACTCATCCCTTATGGAATGTTCTTGACACGCCTTTATCACAATGTTATGCACTTCCATCCTCAATTTCAAAGTCCGTTGTACGTACTTGTGAACAAGATGATGGAACCGCTAAACATATCTCTCATGAAGACTTTCTTCATTCCTGATTCCACCAATACCCATCAATCACATAATGATCCTCCTAGCGAAGACACTCAAGGAACCTAGAATAGTCAAATAGGATCAATTCTACTCTACTCATTATTTATCAATGTAATCCTATTTCTTTCATGAAATAAAACATCTTACACTTGATATCTAAGTTTTAGAACTCCTTTAAACAAAACTTGGAATATAATGCATTGTCAAAGATCATTACATACCTTTAGTAAAGGTTCTGTCTAGCAGATAGACGGATCCCAAATGTTGTACTAAACGGATCCCTACTTTTAGGGAACCGTGGGATCCGGCAAAACAGAAAATGCAATTGCAAGCATTATATGTCAAACACACCCTTTTGAACACCTTACACTAAGCTAAACATAGTGTCTTAAGATTGATTAAGACTTTATCAAAGATAGGTTGACCTTTCCCACTCATTCCGACTCACATAGATCACCCTCTAAGACTTTGTTAGATCTACCATTTCAATCCATCACTCTTCCGCTCTCAAAACTCACATTTCAATTTTTACTTGATCCCTCACAACTAGGTTAGAAATCCTTCGATTATGACAATATTGATCATTAATCAACCTCACCTCAAAATTGATCAAAGTTGATCAAAATTTTTTTTCTCCATATCAAAACCATTAGGATATTTTCCAAAACACAATCCTAAGTCACCACCTGATCTCTAGGATCACTTAGCTTCAATTAAACACTCTCATCTTTAGTGTCATCCTTGCTCACTCATTGGTACTCATGAATGTTCCAAATCCTTTCATAAAAGACAATCATTAGCTACATCACTCACCACCTTCAAGTACTTAAGCACCCCTTCATTTAAGACACTTAGGAAAACTGAAACACTCAAGAGATTATAGGTCTTAGATCTTAGAAACATCATTTCCACTTTTTCATAGCTGCTGATATCCGGATCCCTATGATTAGCCTATACGGATCCCTATGAGAAAGGAACCGTGGGATCCGGATGACAGTATAGGTCAAGTCTTGCTAAAACAATCATTTCAACTCATCTTCCTAACTCAAACACTCCATCTCATCTTAAATGAGTTCCTAGATCAGTCCATCCTCTGAAGTTGACTCTTGTGCATGTCAATCATCACATTCCAATGAATCCTAGTGGCTTAAAGCTTAAATGCACTTGCCAAAACTCTTTGTTTATAAACCACCTTGTTAGGACCTCCATAGTCATCACTCTCACTCTAACTTTCAGCTCTTGAAATCATTTCATCTTGAGAAAAACCCCAAGTAGTAACTTATCCACCAAAGAACCACCCACGAAAAGGGCCCGTGTTATACACGAAATCTCTTCAACCGAAACATCTCCGGTCAAGCCAACAAATGATAGGATCCTCCCTCTTCCAATCAAACCAATTCCTAAAAGGATAGTACCCACAAAACTACCAATGCCAAACACCACCATACCTCCTAGGCCAAACAATATCATCTCCACTAAACCATCACCATTGGCTCCTAGAGCTATCTCATTTACATCCCCACAATCATCACCACACCTCTACAATTTAGAGGACTTGCCACCTAGGCCGTCTCATCCGCTTCCGCCGACAACATTCTCCTCATTAGGAGGAATAATGATTCAAAATCAAGGTGTTGAGTCAACACTTGCTCCGGCTTCCTTTTCGCCGTCTCCATCATATAATCCTATTTGGATTATGAGAAATCATCAAAGTCAACCACCCGACCATATGGAAGTTGACACTTCTTTACCATCACCATCATTTTTGATCGAGGCATTCTCAAATGCACCTCCACCAATTCCTCCATCGTTTGAAGCTCCGCAAGCCGCCTCACTTGATCCTTCGCATCAAGCCATTTTATTTCCTCCACCACCACTACCTAGCCATGACAAAGATTGCTATCATTGTCAACATGTTGAAAGGTTGATACATGAAGTACGAGAAGACCAACATTTCATGTTCTATCATCTCCTCGAACGTTTCGACGAGATCAAACCTAAACAAAACTTGAGCTAGAAGATTTTGGTGGTGTCCTAGCATCAAACGTTAGATAACCTAGAAATTCCTAGTCATGTATTGTCTATTTTCTTATTTTTAGAGTCATGTATATCATAACTCTTGTTTTATTAAATGGAATTACATGCTACTTGTTATTTTTCTGAGAATATGTATTCATATCTCATTTATGTGATAACATTACTTGTTATATCACCTTTGCTAATTTTAGTCATCAGGCAGACGGATCCCTCAGTATTGCATAGACGGATCCTTACTAGGAGGGAACCGTGGGATCCGTGAAGTCAGAATGTTTTTCTTTATCACATTTGCAGGAAATTGTGAATTATACTTGTTTTCTAACCCTTGTTTTGCAGTTATTCAATTAACACATAAAGTATTTGACATCCTAAAGCTAGGGGGAGCTTGGTGTCAAAACAATACATTGCATAATTACTTGCAATATTTGATTTAAATTTCATGACTTCCCGTTGCAAATACTGCAATCATCTAGGGGGAGCACACCCGTCATATTGACGTAATCTTTTGCATAAGTTAGTTGCAAATGAACTAGACTAGAATTAGTTTCTTGACGCCCTTACTTAGGGATGGACTCGTCAAGGGGGAGCAAAGACGAGATCTATTCCCGTTACTTGCTCTTTATTTCTTCTTTTATTTTTCTTTCACATGTTTTTTTTTAAAAACGATGTGTTGCTTTTCTTCAAACACTTTTTGTTTCGACAAAAAGGGGGAGAAGAAAGTAAAAACTACAAATTCAAACGTTTACGAATTTTAGCTTTTCCTTAAAATAATTTTATGTTTTGTCATCAACAAAAAGGGGGAGATTGTTAATACAAATAAGCCGTAAAAACGTTTATTTATATTTTACGATCTTCTAATGTTTTGTCGATAATAAAAGTAAAATCATATTAACGAAACAAATAAAATACGTAAATGGTTTGAACTAATAGTTTTCTAACATATTCACATAAAACACTAAAACAAGTATAAGTGATTTTATGATCTAGATATATATATATATATATATGTACAACAACTAGTGTTTACATATTGGCTTAACAAGTATAAGTGTTTCTATGATTTAGATATATATGTACAACAACTAGTGTTTACATATTGAGTTAACACATACTTAAGCTAAGTATACTAAAATGGGTAAAAACAAGTATATACTAAAATGGGTAAAAACAAGTATATACTAAATAGATAAAAACTAGCAAATGGTTTTGACCCATAACCCATGGTTTTATATATATCACTTAACCAAGTTCAATGTATCCTAAAGGTACATTGTATCTAGAAAGAAAACCATGGATCAACCCATAACCCATGACCCATGACCCATAACCAAAAATACCCATGGGCAAAGAGGAGCGGACCACGGATCCCTAGCTTTGTGCTAGCCGGATCCCTTATGGCAGGGATCCGTGGGATCCAGGGAAACAATAGGTTTTTCCTCTATAAATAGTGAGCCATTTCTTCATTATATTTTACCCCTCTCTAACATACTTTCACCCCTGAGTTAAATTTCACTAACCTTAGATCCAAGAGATCTATGTTTGTAGTTTTGTTTTTGTGTGATCTTTTAGGTTCCTCTTAAAGGGAAGATCACCACCTTTGAAGTCGAGCAAGCTCAAGTCCATGAGTTGCCAAGCTTCCTCATCATCAAGGCTATTGAAGTCCTCTTGTTGATGATCCCTTTCTTTCTTCAAAGAAGCGTAGTGTTAAAGACATTAGTGAAAGATGTCTCAAGTGTCAAGACGAAGATATTAGTGAAGGGTATCTATCGTCTATAGGATAAGAACTTGTGGTAGGTGCTTAGAAGTCAAGTCAAGAAGCATTAGTGAAAGGTGCTTGAAAGTGAAGACACAAGACATTAGCGAAAGGTGTCTTGTATGTCTAGTCAAAGGCATTAGTGAAAGGTGCTTTAGATGTAAATTCGATATGGTGTGTTTCGATGTACTAGATAGACTAGCATTAGATCCAAGGATATTGATGTCCTTGATGATGTTGTAAAGGAGTAGATCTCCTTTGGGATTAGTCGTTGGTGTAGTGTGGTAGTAGTTCCTCCATTGCAATGGAACTAGGTGCTTAGCCTAGTACCTAATAAAGGGTAGGCGACGTTGTGAAGGTGTAGTTCACCTAAGGTGTGAAAGAACTCGGTGATTAGCCTAGCACCGTATAAAGGGTAGGCGACGTTGTGTTAGGTGTGGTTCGCCTTGGTGTGAAAGAACTCGGTATTTAGCTTTGTACCGGAAAAAGGTTAAGCGACGTTGTGAAGGCTTCTCCGCCATAAGGAGATTGGTGTAGTGATTACAAACTCTCGAGTAGGTGACTCGGGGAGTGGAGTAGGGCAAGGAAGGTGTCCTTGTAGCCGAACCACTATAAATACTCGCGTTGTGGTTTTGTGCTTCTTACTCTTATATTTTCATTACATATCTTTATATGCTTGTTTATCAACATCCAACACACACAACGAAATAGATTGACATAAGTCGATCTAAATAGTTTAAAAGGAAGTTTTAAATGGTAAAACTATTCAACCCCCCCTTCTAGTTTTCCACAGAGACATATCTAAATGATTAATTGGTTTATGTCAAAGTGCTTACATTGAGAAAATCTTGAAGAGATTTTACATGGAGAATTCCAAATGTGGAGCTATCCCAATGCAAGAGGAGCCTAAGTTGAGTAAGTCACAAGGTGCTGAGACACCTTCTGCTAAAGAGCGCATGCAAAGAGTTCCTTATGCTTCGGCTATAGGATCCATTATGTATGTTGTGAGATGTACTCGTCCTGATGTTGCGTTCGCTCAGAACGTGACAAGCCGATTTCAACAGAATCTTGGAGAACTTCACTGGGCTGCTGTTAAGAATTTTCTTAAGTATTTGCGCAATACTAAGGATATGTTTTTGGTTTATGGAGGTGATACGGAACGAGAGTTCATGGTTTCTTGCTACGCTGATGCTGGATATCTGACATATGCGAATGACTTAAAATCTCAGACTGGGTATGTGTTTGTTTTAGATGGAGGTGATGTTGATTGGAAAAGCACAAAGCAAAGTATTTTTGCTACTTCATCTATAGAAGCTGAGTATATAGCTGCTTGTGATGCATCTAAAGAGGCTGTATGGGTTCGAAAATTTATTTTTCGGCTTGTCATTGTTCCCACAATTGAAGAACCTATAAATATGTATTGTGATAATACTAGAGCCATTACTATTTCTAATGAAAGTGGAATCACCAAAGGTGCTAGATATTATCGCGCGAAAGTTCATTATCTTCGAGAGACCATTGAGATGAGTGATGTGAAGATATCAAAGGTTCACACAGATGACAACCTAGCTGATCCATTTACGAAAACTTTAGCGTACCCTAAGCATTCTAAATTGACTAGGGTTATTAGTTTAATACCAGCTAGTAGTCTCATGTAAATTTGTGTGTAATTAGTATTTGGAATTGTAAGATAGTTATTATTTTCTGATAAATAAAGATACGAGGTATTTGTTATTTCATTCATATAATCTGTTATTCCATATTTGCATGTATAATCCATAAAATGATTTATCATTCTAAATATGTCCATTGTCGGTTAACAATATGGGAATATTGTTATGTAAGGAAAATGTGAGTGTTGGTTATATTCTAACGAGAATGTGGATTGTTCCCGCCAAACTCATGTGTATTTACAAGGGATGCATATTGGATACCCCAACTTTTAAATATTTACTTTTGGATCCTTGTCATAAGTAAAATATTGAAAATGGTTTGTTAAGTCGTCCTTAGACTTGAGATACAAGCAAGTTCTGTTATGTGTGGATATCACTTTTGTAAGTATAAGTCAAACGCTATCCTGAATAAGGTAGTTATAAAAGCTATATTTCGGAGTGATGTGAAGCAGCATCTACAACATTTGTAGTTAACAAAGGATTTGTTACTCCACTTGATATGTGCAGAAAGATACCATGGCGCCTCTCCAGAATTAATCAAATAATTGTTTGGCCAAACCCAAAGGGTAATGCAAGATGATTCTTGATTACATTTGGTATATCTGAATTAAATTCTGTAACGAGAATCTAAATGGTTAAACTATATGGAATGAGTTAGGATCCATATCCATGGTTTAACGGTATCTATAACAAAGGATGATTAAAGCAAGACATAGATGACCATGCTACTGAGAATGATTTATAAAACTACATCTCAGACACTTTTAGTTAAATAGCGAGTGATAGCATTGCTAGACGTTTCCATCGTTGGTTTTTGTGCTATCTGCTACTCCAACTCCCAACTGGGAGCTGTTGGATTATGTGAGTTGGATCTGTATAAAACGACTAAAAGTGTGTGAGCCTATTGGGGGCACACACATTAAACACAAGAATACGTTTATACGTTTAATACTTGAACTTGACCCATCTATTTTGACCTGTTTATACTAGGTCCGATTACTCCATAAATAAAACCCATTGGCCGGTTTCCAATGTGGGTCGTTTGGGGTAGTAAATGGGCTAGTAGAATTGTATAAGAATTAGGAGTATAAGCTAACTTGGAGAAGAAGTTTCAAGCCCAAGGTTGCTAGGTTTATGAGGCTATATAAACACCCACATGAGCTCATAAACATGACGCATTATACTCCATCTTTACAGAATTTATACACCAATCGATCACCTCATTCCCAAGTCGATTGAACCCTAAAACCGATTAGGGTTTTGAATTGAAATGCAAACTTAAGAACCCTAACTTGCAACGATTGTTTCAAGGTGGTTATAGGGTTTAAAGTTCTTGGTTTCTCACCTATTCTTGGTTGATTTAAAGCTGCCAATAGGGTGGTTTGTTTGCTGAGTTCACGGGCAGAAAAGGAAGACAAGAGATATTGGATAAGCTTTATCCGATATCGGATAGAGAAGTGTTTGGTTCTCGGGTCTGTTCCAGATCTCGGACAACAAGCGAAATTGTTCTAGGGTTTGTTTGGTTCTAGTGGGTTCAAGTCTTTACAAAGGGTTGTTTGGTTAAAGGTATACGACTAGCTTTATCCGACGTATTCGTATTAAAGTGTTTGTGTGAGCACTCGTAGAGGTGATTGTTTTGATTACTTAGTTTCGTTGTTTGATAAACTTGCGGGTGACTATGAGGGTTAGTTTTTCTTGTTCCCTTTTATACTTTATTGTTTATTAATTACGTGTTAACCTGATTACATTAACTAGATCCATATTTCGCTGCGTACTCGTAGTGTTAATTGGTTAACATGATTGTAAAATCCCAACAAATACTTTATATATCTAAAAATATTTCAATCCTTTTATAGAAATCAACCATAGCAATGGATGATAACATATATTTGGTGGCAAGAACTCAACATTTAACTGCAGTTCATGTGGTTTGCATAGTGGTGGTTCTTATTGCACATCGTAGATATCGAAACAAAAATTGTGTTAATGTACCCACTCGAGAATCAATGTTGTGTAGACAACAAGTTCGGGAGGAGATGTTGAACGACCTCTCCACAAGTGGTCGATGTCCTGACCTTATCCGTATGAGTGAGAATGCTTTTAAGATATTGTGTCAAATGTTAGAGAGTGATGGTGGTTTGAGACTAACTCAACGTATGACAATTGAAGAACAAGTTGCTAGGTTTTTACATATCGTAGGAAATGACTTTAGAAACCGTTTCGTTTCATGGTGTTACCGTCGATCTGGATCAGCTACAATTAGGCATTTCCATAGAGTTTTGAATGCGATAATATCATTAGAAGATCACTATATTAAACAATCTAATGGTGATACTGTCCAGAAAGAAATTCAACAAAAAAAGAGATCTTATCCATTTTTCAAGGATTGTATAGGGGCAGTAGATGGAACACATGTTCGTGTGAGAGTACCTAGTAACGATGCTCCGAGATATCGTGGTCGTAAGGGATATCCGACAATCAATGCATTAGTTGCGTGTACATTTGATTTAGAGTTCACATATGTTTTGAGTGGATGGGAAGGCACGTCATCATATTCGAAAATAATAATAAATGCACTCACTAGAGAAGATAAGCTTCTTATTCATAACGGTAATATGTTAACTAATAGCTGGGTATACTTACAATTTTATTAATTGTTAGACTAATTCTAGTATGTTTATAGGTAAATTATATTTAGTTGATGGAGGACTACACCATAGGAGTGCACTCATAGCACCTTATAGAGGAGTTAGATACCACTTAAAGGAGTATTCGGCTCGTGCACCACAAAATTCACGAGAACTATTTAACCTTCGTCACGCATCATTACGTAACTCTATTGAACGAGCATTTGGCGTCTTGAAGAAAAGGTTTCCAATAATTAGAAGCACAACTGAACCTTTTTACTCATGTGAAACACAATCAAACATATTTTTGGCTTGTTGTATCCTACATAACTTTTTACATGAGGAGGGTCATGATAGAGAACTTGAAGATGAAGTGATGCACGAGTTGTTAAATGCACCACAAGATGAAGAGCCTCATGCTCCAAGAGGCATAGATGATGGTGGAGAAGAAATAAGAAACTCAATTGCAAATGAAATGTGGAATGAATATTTGTTGCACCCGAACAACAAAATTAATATGTCCAATTAGTAGTTCAAACTTTTATTCTAGTTCTTGAAGTTGGAATATGATTAGTTAATGGTGTTTTTTTTGTAATGTATTAAGTTGGAACCTTATTAGTTAATATTTGTCTTGCTTGTAATGTGTAGACATTCTTTTTTCTTGTAATATATTAAGTGGTTATTATGTTTGATTAGTGATTGATGTTAAAATTACTTCATTATATATTTAGTGTATCATGAAAAAAAATGCAGCAAGAAACCATGGCGAAAAAAGATGGAACTACCGCAAAGCAACTTGTTTGGACCCATCAAATGGATGATGCATTCATTGAGGCGATGCTCAAAGAAAAAGAAAATGGTAACAAACTAGATGGCTCATTTACTTCCCAGGCTTACACGAATATGGTAGAGGAGCTAAGTAAAAGTCTTAAACTAGAGATCAGAAAAGTCCATTTACAGAATCGGCTAAAAACACTCAAAGCACATTTTCCTCAGTACAATGACATTTTTCGTTGTGTATTGGCTTTTCATGGGATCCAATTACCAAGTTAATGAATGAAGAATATGAAGTTTGGGAAGCTTTAATCAAGGTACATATGCTTTGCATTTAGTTTTCGTTACTTCTTTTTAATCACAATCTGACTATTTGGTATAAACAGGAAAAGCCTGAAGCTGCAAAGTTGAGGACCAAACCAATTCGCTATTACAATGAGATGCTAGACTTGTTTGCTAAAAATAGGGCCACATGTGAAGGTTCTCTAACAACAAAAGAAAAATACAACAGAATGAAACAAAATGGGAAAATGACAGAAAGAGTTGATGAACTCGATGAAACTGATCAGTTGTTTGAGAACAATGATATTCGGATTGAAAATTTGAATAACTGTGATGATGTTAAGGTCACATCTGAAGTGAAGGCTCCAGTCAAAATAACACCAAAGAGCAAAAAGAGGAAGTTAGAAGAAGAGGATGTATTTATCTTTAAGATTACGAGTTCCCTTGATAATATGTCGAGTGCTATAGACAGAAGTACTAAGGTACTGACTTTTCCTTATATATTTTACTAGAATATTAATTTTAATAATTTTTTTGTTAAGGTTCGTCGTTGGTCTCTTATTTAGGTAATGGAAAATTCTCGCCCACATGTTTATTCAGAGGGGGAAATCTACAAACTACTAGAACTCATGGGTTTAAACCGTCATGAGATACAAGTGCATACATTTTTCTCATTGATCATCCAGATAAAACACGTGCACTTTTTGCTACTCCTAATGAAATGCGGCATACTGTTGGTATCTATTCACAGGCCTATATTGAAGCCAATCACTTCGTATAACTTGTTTATAATTAACCATGATTTGAGAGTTTTTGTAGAAACCAAAAGATGTAAACAAACGTTCTATTGATAAGAGTGATATATGGTACTTGTTTACATTGACTCAATCTAACCTATAAATACATCATGAAATGACATGACCTGTTAATGTCAACCATTGTGTCATTTTAATGATAACCGACTCTAACTGCTAACAACAATAACTGTCAAACTAAAATAACTGTCTTGCTTAATAGGCTGTTTGGGACAAGGCTTTTGACCCAACCCATTACATGTAGCCTATAACAAATACGATCCATAAGTGCTTAAACATAAAGTAAATTGTTCATTTAACATTCTAAGACATTATCAATGCTACATCTCCTTCCTAATGCTTGAATGTTAAAGTTTCCCTGCTTCTTGGTTCTGTTCTTCAAAGTGATGATAATGAAATCACCACTACTTGATGTGCTTGCTTCCTTCTCTTCGTCTGTTGTATCTTCCATGTTGCTATCCATCTTGACACCATCTCGTGCAATCTCCCTTGGAGTTCCTTCTTGTGCACCATCCACTTCAACACTTATCCCTACATAACCTCATGGATCTTTTACATGAGAAGTCCCACTACTATTCCCAACCACTTCCTTTCCTGGTTCTTCATGCTTGGATCTCTGTGCTTCCTCGTAGTATATTTTCACCATATCGATATACTCCTTATAACATTCCTTGACTGCTTGATCATTATCTTGTGCCAAACCTAGTAATTTTGCAACCTCGTTCCATTTGTTGTTGAATGCAACATTCATGTATCCACCCAAACTATCCACAAATTTGTATAAACCCAACAAATCTACCTTTGTCACCCCAATAACCGGTGGCAAATCTCCTAACACATCCTGCCTTAAGTATTCTAAGTAGAACCATTCTAACATGCCCATGAATTTTTTACCCAATACTTCCCAACTTCTATATACTAACTTGTCGATCTTAATTAAATCCAAGAAAGACAAAAACCTAGGGAAAGTGTTTACCTTCATGGAGTATAGTGTCCCATTTAAACTCAAGTATTCATCATCAATGTAATCTTGAACATCTTCCTTGTCCATTTTGAGATCCTCTATGCCTTTGATCAATCCTTAGGATCTATAGAATGAAAATACTGTTAGGTTCCCATTTATGTAACAAGCATCAATATGAAGAAGTATAGATAAGAGAGATCGGTTGAACACTTAACCCAAAACACACGAATGATATTAGAAAGGTTATGCGTAGGAAATGAGATAAAATGAACAACCAACCTTCTAAGGAAGGTTAACAAGATTATTTATAGGGCAAGAAGCTAGGGCAACACTACTAGCATCCTTCCCTTCTTATGGGCTTGGGCCAAGGCTCATGGGCTTTCTACATAAGCCTTGGCATGATAACTAACATAAAAGCCATAATTAAGCTAACTATTACATATTAATTACTAACACTTGAATTCTAGTTTAGGAGTGATTCCAACAATCTCCCCCTAAGTGTTAGTGATTGATGATATAAACGTTGTAGGTGTTGATGTAATAGTAGCTTTGACGTCTTCTGACATTCTTCTTTCTTGTGAGAAGAAGTGCCTTGATTCGAACAATCTCCCCAGTGTAGAGAAATTGTTTCCTTTGAAGTATTCTGCTTTGACGTCATCATTTTCTTTGTTCTTTGATCTTTGTTCTTTGTGATGGAAGTGATAGTATGTTGTGGTTGTCTGCATCAGGTCCGCTTCGTTGCTCCAGTGTCTCCACGTCTTTCTCCAACATGCTCACATGCTCTTTAATGTTGGATTTCAGTACTGATGTAGTTCTCTTAGTATTTAAACTTTGTAGATTCTTTGACTTTGACGAAGAATCATTATGACTTTGTGTTGCCTTTTGAGAGAACTTCGATTAGTGTTGATGTAGGTATGAGCATGTGGAGAATCTGCACGATCTTTTCCACCCGCAAGCATCCATAAGAAGAAAACATAAAACATGGGTTAGAAATAATCTAGTGCTTACAAGTTTGAATTTCGAGAGTGTTAACAGCATAGTGTGAAAACACAACTCTAATTCTCACAAAGGCTATTCCTGAACTGGAGTCCCACAAGTGAGATAACGCGATGTACCAAAGTACATCTACAGTTCAGAGGAGTCGCTGAGGTACACCGAAGCATCACCCCACGACTGTAGACCGTTTGAGACACACTAAGCGTAATCCACTGGGAGTTACCGAAGTGACCTGCTGTCAGGGCTGTTTGATGTTGACCCTGGCAGGAGTTTCCATTCAATCACTGAGGATTACATATGTGAACCTCTCATAAATGTTCTCGACAGATTGCTAAGATCTGTGAAGGACTCGATAATGTATCACTTACGTCCTTATTGTTGAACGACAAGTGATGAAATGTCAAGTGTACCTAAGAGATCTTTTGATGAATCTCGTGGCTCTAGACTCAATAGTGCGCTTTGGTTTTCCTGAGCGGAGACTAGGGAGAGGGTCTCCTTGCTTCAATACCAGCAATCTCTAAGAGAAAGCCGATAGTTTATGTAGGGTTCCCTGTGAGAATGAAACAAGCTTCTGTTGAGAGAAACTTGAGTGGCTAAGAAGGTTTAGTGCATACGTCACTGGGTCCATGGCGACTTTGATCTTCAATACCGGTGTCATCAAGTGACAACCAGTAGCATATGAATTGAACCCGGTGTCTGCCCTAAGTTGAATAATCTGGAGGGCTATTTCTTTTCACCCTTTTCTTTACTTTTCTTTTTAATTCTTCAACTCCTTCTTTCTCCAATTCTCATTTTCTCCTTTTTATGATCATACCTAAGGACTTCTAATTCTAACTATTGGTGGTGTCCTTGGGTAGATCCCTCCGGCTCTGGCGGATCATAGGATGGTTATTCCTAACCTTAGTCACCTTATAACTCCATGACTAACCTATATTGCCATAAAACCATTTTCATGAAAATCTCTCAAAGTGGTTATGAGTAAAAACATTTAATACCACTATTAAGAGTTTAAGACTTTGCATAAATACTTCCCCTCCACACGTGCTTAAGTATTTTTACAGAAATCTGCACGGTGAGAGAAGAGCGCGCACTTTTGAATTGATCAACTCAAGATAGACAATCCCCCGTGAGACACGGTTACGTTGCATAGCCAAAGAGTTATATTGTCAGCTTTTAGGTGACAACTAGCTCTAATAACTACCTTGAAGGTGTGGACAAACCTCGAAAGGTTGTCAAACCCGTCAAAGTTCATGTCTACCAAGAGTTTCTCGAATGGTACATTCTACTCGGACAGGTCCTTTGCGAGACACGTTTACATCACTAGCAAACTAGCTTGAAATTATTACCCATCCCGGAAAAGTCTTTTCGAGTTACTAACATTTAAGATCTCATCAATTCATTGGTAAGTCTGTAGCACAAGGATTCATTTGCAATTTCACAACATATTTCTTATCACATAATTTTTCTTCCCCTCAAAAATGGCATATAAATGTTATTTTTGATGAAATTTGATATCAAATATGACCATTTCGAGTTTTGTGGGAAGATTACCACGAAGAACAATTTGTGAACAAAGTTTTTAACCAAATACTCCCCTTCAACAAGTGATATTAACTTTTGAGGTTTTGAAAAATCATAAGGGAAAGTACTTGTTCTTTTGAGAAAAACTTTGAAAATGAAATTTTTGATAGTTTTACTCAAAAGTAAGAAGCTTTCGCTCCTTTTATAGGATTGTGGCACTGAAGCGTACCACATGGTCCTTTCATTACAAGTACGGGTTGTACACTGTTATGTGTGCACAAGCCATTTAGGGAAAAGATGTAATAAGTATGATACAAATTAACCTCTCCCCAATTGATGATGTTTCTAAATTAGCTCCCCCTCAAACTGACAACCGTTTTCAGCAGATTCGAAACTTTGATGTAGTAGACATTTCTTCTAACTTTTGAAGTTTTCAGTATACAGCGGAATATGTAGAAGAGCAGAAAACCACACAAGGTAAATCTGACTAATTGCGAAAAATTCGTTCGAGGGTAACATGCCAGAAATCAACAAGATCTTCTCACGTATGTAGACGCATCACACCAAACAAACCACGAAAGATGAAATGAAACGACTTTCCCCTGAATGTTGTGGTCTTTTGGAATACTAATCACTGTGAATATGCAATAACTGATACCAAGACCATGTGTGAGGCATCATAACATCATATTTGGGTAACTTCACACAAGATCACTCGTGAAATCGAGACGATAACACCAAAGTGAGACGTTTGAGCCACAGATCGTCTTATTTCTTCCCCCTAATTGAAGAAATTCAAGAAGGCATTGGGTTTTCGCAAAGAAGCATGTGGAAAAGCAAGGAAGCAATGACCACCTACACTCTCTCCCCCTCGATGTTTTCAATGAATCAAAATCATACACCACGTATGTTGATGATGAATTGAAGATAGCGAAACCATGTATAAGGAGACAGTGAAACCATGTATGTTCAATTAATCGAACAAGTGTGAAGTTCCATAAATATCTCGTGAGAATCAACTGCTGATAGGACTGCTTTGTTTAATCAGCTGTGTTGATCATCAGCTGTGTCATTGTTGTAGGAAACATTTTGTTCTTCTGTTGTCAGAGATTCGATTGGAGGTGCAGCTACAGCAACGGCTGTTGTGGTAGATTCGGGTGTATCGGAAATTAGAGTATAATCAGGTTGTGCAGCGGAAAAATTTGATACATCTGAAGCACGACTTTAGAAAGACTCTTTAACCAGAGGAGCAATCAATGTTTCCAATTCTTGACGATTAAGTACAATATGTGATGCAGCTGATGAATCATGATAATTTTGACGGTAAGAGACGTGTTCTACGCTGTTTTGCAGTAGGAGCCATAGCTGTTGTACCTGTATAGAAAAATAGAAGGGGGGCAAGAAAGAAAAACATGGATCCCCAAGTGAAACTGGGTTCCAGATGTTAGAAGCATAAAGATGTAGTGTCAATAATCTTCTTGACACCTGAACATGCTATTTTGATGATTTCCTTTCCTACCTCAGGGATGGATGTAGAGGGTTTCACACTTGTTATGGTGCAACTACTTAGTATCTTGCCTGTAGGAATCCACCTGAGACCAACAGTTTTGAAAACTCTACCCGTTGGTATCCATCTAAGGTTAGATCTAAGGGATGTTAAAACTTCTTTTAGGAAGAGTCTGCGTCCTATATTGGTCCACCTATTAGGTTTCTAAAATTTTACTTTTAGATCAACGGGTTTATTTCTAACTGTTTGAGTTAACTTAGGTTTTGCTTTGCTACTACAAGCAGTGTTCAGTAATACACTCGAAGGTGATACACTAGGTCGTGAACCTAAGATTCCATCCTTTTGGAGTAGTGCCCTTTTTCTAGCCTTTTCTAGATCATAGTTCTTGTGCAAGTCATTTGTATCATATGAATATTGAATTTTGATGCTCAGTTTAGACACTGTGTTCGAACTAATCCTAGACGGGCCAGGTGCAACTACTTGTAGAGGTTTAATAGAAACAGATTTAATAGAAACAGGTTTAACAGAAACATGTTTAACAGAAATAGAAGCAGTTTTCTTAGGCCAGGAATGTGGAGTGACTGGTTTTGTCAAATGATTATTCTCAACAATTTGGGAGGGAAATCGTGGTTTTGAAGATTTTGAACGTTCAGATTTAAAGGCAGTTGGTTGTCTAACAACTGATTGGTTTTTGAAAGGTTGAAGAGACGATTTCCCCAAGATTGTTGGTTTTGTAAACTTAGTATCCACACTCTTGCCAGTTAATCTTCTCAATTTGTTTTTTAAAGCAACATGTGCAAGCCCCTTAGCTTGAATTTGAACCTTTAAATCCTCATTTTCTTTTACTAAAGTATCCACACGATTACTTTGTTCATTCAAAGATTTACTATTTGGCTCAGAATTTAAGAAATTGTTTTGCATTTTGAGTTCAAGAGAGATGCAATGAGCCTCTAGTTTTGAAAGATCTTTTTGAAACTGAGCAATGGTCTTTTTGAGAAGAATGTTTTCAGATTCAAGAGTTTGGTTTGATGTTCCAGTTGTATTGTTAACAAGTAAGGGCTCAGACATGAGACAGTTTTCAGGACATCGTACAACACACTGGTCAACCTCTCCTTCATTACTGAATTCAGGTTGCTCAGTTTGTTGTATCGCATTTGCAGGTAGAATATGATCAACAGTAGATAGTACCTCAACCATCTGGTCTTTGCAAAAGTTGGGCTCTGTGTCATAGGTGGGAAGGTTATCTTCCTCAACCATTTGTTCATTGTCAGAGTTGGACTCTGTGTCATAGTTGGGTATGATATCTGCACAGTCATCATCAATTTCGTTCCCTGATCTGTTGTTGTCATCCTGCTTTTCTGATTCTGTCCCATTGCATATCATGACAACCAAATTAGCATCCAATACTTTAGCCATATTAACTTCCTCTTCTTGAATCTGCAACTTCTGTTCATTAACTTTATTGGCATGCACTTTTCTGTTAAGTACTCTGTTAATACAAATAAGCCGTAAAAACGTTTATTTATATTTTACGATCTTCTAATGTTTTGTCGATAATAAAAGTAAAATTATATTAACGAAACAAATAAAATACGTAAATGGTTTGAACTAATAGTTTTCTAACATATTCACATAAAACACTAAAACAAGTATAAGTGATTTTATGATCTAGATATATATATATATATATATATATATATATATATATATATATATATATATATATATATATATATATATATATATATATATATATATATATATATATATGTACAACAACTAGTGTTTACATATTGGCTTAACAAGTATAAGTGTTTCTATGATTTAGATATATATGTACAACAACTAGTGTTTACATATTGAGTTAACACATACTTAAGCTAAGTATACTAAAATGGGTAAAAACAAGTATATACTAAAATGGGTAAAAACAAGTATATACTAAATAGATAAAAACTAGCAAATGGTTTGACCCATAACCCATGGTTTTATATATACCACTTAACCAAGTTCAATGTATCCTAAAGGTACATTGTATCTAGAAAGAAAACCATGAATCAACCCATAACCCATGACCCATAACCAAAAATACCCATGGGCAAAGAGGAGCGGACCACGGATCCCTAGCTTTGTGCTAGCCGGATCCCTTATGGTAGGGATCCGTGGGATCCGGGGAAACAGTAGGTTTCTCCTCTATAAATAGTGAGCCATTTCTTCATTATATTTCACCCCTCTCTAACATACTTTCTCCCCTGAGTTAAATCTCACTAACCTTAGATCCAAGAGATCTATGTTTGTAGTTTTGTTTTTGTGTGATATTTTAGGTTCCTCTTAAAGGGAAGATCACCACCTTTGAAGTCGAGCAAGCTCAAGTCCATGAGTTGCCAAGCTTCCTCATCATCAAGGCTATTGAAGTCCTCTTGTTGATGATCCCTTTCTTTCTTCAAAGAAGCGTAGTGTTAAAGACATTAGTGAAAGATGTCTCAAGTGTCAAGACGAAGATATTAGTGAAGGGTATCTATCGTCTATAGGATAAGCACTTGTGGTAGGTGCTTAGAAGTCAAGACAAGAAGCATTAGTGAAAGGTGCTTGAAAGTGAAGACACAAGACATTAGCGAAAGGTGTCTTGTAGATCTAGTCAAAGGCATTAGTGAAAGGTGCTTTAGATGTACATTCGATATGGTGTGTTTCGATGTACTAGATAGACTAGCATTAGATCCAAGGATATTGATGTCCTTGATGATGTTGTAAAGGAGTAGATCTCCTTTGGGATTAGTCGTTGGTGTAGTGTGGTAGTAGTTCCTCCATTGCAATATAACTAGGTGCTTAGCCTAGTACCTAATAAAGGGTAGGCGACGTTGTGAAGGTGTAGTTCACCTAAGGTGTGAAAGAACTCGGTGATTAGCCTAGCACCGTATAAAGGGTAGGCGACGTTGTGTTAGGTGTGGTTCGCCCTGGTGTGAAAGAACTCGGTATTTAGCTTTGTACCGAAAAAAGGTTAAGCGACGTTGTGAAGGCTTCTCCGCCATAAGGAGATTGGTGTAGTGATTACAAACTCTCGAGTAGGTGACTCGGGGAGTGGAGTAGGGCAAGGAAGGTGTCCTTGTAGCCGAACCACTATAAATACTCGCGTTGTGGTTTTGTGCTTCTTACTCTTATCTTTTCATTACATATCTTTATATGCTTGTTTATCAACATCCAACACACACAATGAAATAGATTGACATAAGTCGATCTAAATAGTTTAAAAGGAAGTTTTAAATGGTAAAACTATTCAACCCCCCCTTCTAGTTTTCCACAATTGGCATAAGAGCTTCGTTACCAAGTCTCTTGAAGTATATTGTACTTTAAAAACTTGATACGATTCATAGTTAATTGAAAACTACAAAGAAGGTTTTTCATAAAAACAAACACCATGTTTTTCAAAAACTATATGTTTGGATGTTGAGCTGATAACAACATTTTTTTTCTTTTCATTTAATTGCACTAATCTTCTTTGTGATATTGATTAGTCAAAGCTCATACCCACCAAGCTTTAGGAGACGCTTGGTAACAAGAATACCTTCCTTAAGAAGGTATCTTAAACGCAAAGGAGCGGGAATTGTCTAAGTGACATTTGTCATTTGTAAAGACATTCCTAAGTGCACTCGAGGTATGACTTTCCACTTATAT
>BPTQ01000001.1:267815656-268038445 GCA_019973895.1 Chrysanthemum seticuspe
GTTGATCGGCAATTTAACGACGGCGATGATTAATATTCTGGTGAACGACGGAAGAAGGTTGTAGAAGGTGAAGAAGTGAAGCGATAATTGTGGAGGAGTGACGGTGGTTCGATTTGGCGGTGAAGGGTGGTTTAAACGGTGGTTGTTGTGATGGAGAAAGTTTCAGAGAGAATAGTCGGTGTTTTCACCTTCTGTGTAGTCATTGTGTGTTTTTTTTTTCTCTATATATTAGATTAGATATGATTTGGTAATTACAAAAATGCCCTTGGTTAGTGCAAATGTTTGGTTAATCTTAGCCATTAGATTAAAAAAAGAGGGGATTAGATGGAGGGCTAGGATCTCTTCTCGCGTTCTCACAAAAATTAAACTTCTCACAAGAAACACCCCCTATATATATATATATATATATATATATATATATATATGGGGAGGGTTAATGTGAGATCAAACTTAAAGTTGTAAAAATAAGATCAAATCTAAAAAACCACTAAAACATTTATAAATAACAATTATAGCAATCATACACAAAAAAATAATATTTTAATTCAAATTAATATTTTAGCAACTAATAACCAAATGATACATGAGTTTCGATTAATGATACACCTGATACACATTACACTAATAAATATTTTAAAACCTGATACATATACAAAAACCTGATACACATTAAACTTATAATCAAAGTGTATCACCTAGGTTTCGTAAATTTTAAAAAGAAATCTATCGAAATTTTAACAATTTTAGTTGTAGTAAATAAAAAAAGTATTTTTATTGTAAGGAGAGTATCTCTTGTCAAATTTTAGTTCGATCTCATTTTAATAACTTTAAGTTTAATCTTATTCTTCTCATTTTAGTTTTTTTTCTTACCGGATCCCTTCCCTATATATATATATAGAGAGTGAGGATCAGGTGCGGATTTTTTTAATTCGTGCGGATGTGCGGATGGATCTGGACCGCCCATTCCAGATCTGATCTTGACTTTTTGTAAAAAAGTCAAGATCTGCGCTAATTTCACGGTAGCAATTGACCATGTAAACGATTTTTTTAATTTTTTTCCTTTTGAGGGATCGTTACTATTGTTATCTTCTTTCATTTTTTAATTTTTTCAGATTTTTCTGAGCAATTTTTGTTTTTTTATTATGAGTTCTATCGTGATATTAACGATATTATGAGTCCTACTGTGATATTAACAATTTTACTTAATATCACTGCCTTTTTTATTACGATATTAAGAAAACTTACGGTGATATTAAAAAAATTAACTTTGATATTAAGAAAACATGTAAAAAGTAACTGGGATATTAACAATTTTACTTAAAAAGTTACTTTGATATTAGAAAAAAACTTAATATCACTGCTAGTTTAGAAACTACTGCTAGCCTTAGTGAAACTACTGCTAGCCTTAGTTAGTAGTGATATTAAGAAAGCTTGATAATTACGGTGATATTAACAAAATTCATAATATCATTGTACCTTTTAACCATGAAAATGATTTTTTTTCTGAATTTTTTTTCAGCGATTCTTAATAAATTGTTGTCCTCTTTCTTTTTTTAATTTTTTCAGATTTTTTTGAATTAATTTTTTTTTTGAATGTTACTGTGATATTATCCGCACCATCCCTACTTAAAATGTAATCCGCACCCGATCCCTTCCCTATATATATATATATATATATATATATATATATATATATATATATATATATATATATATATATATATATATATTGTGAGGTTATTTACAGAACCAAGAAATTTGCGAGAACTGCGAGAACCAATCTCAACCATTAAATATTTGATCAACGGATATAATGGATGGTGGCATTTAAGTAATTAATGAGAAGATTGGGTATAATTGTATTAGTGAAGGAAGGGTACAAATGGTATTTTATAATAATTTTTTTTTTAAAACCGTCTACTTTATAGAAAACTGATTTTGAGGATTGGTTACTTTTTTTTGTCTCTCACACACATTCATCCCTCTCTCAAACCCTAGCCTCCACACCAACAATCCTCTCTCTCCAATACCAGATCTGAAGAAAAAAAATGAAACATCATCAACCCCTTTCTCTTTTTCGACATTAATTTCACCAACACTCTCGATCATTTTGTTATTTGTTGTTACTGGGTATTGCACTCTCGATCATCTCACAGATATGTATGAGGTTATGAGTGAATCTTTGATATTAATACCAATCTTCGATCTATTTAACCAACACCCTCAACCTTCAATCTGTGTATCCAACACCCCAAACAAACGTTTTATCCAATGGTGGTGAGTTTGTTAAATAATTGATTTGGTGACGGTATACGGATTATGAGTTAATGAATAAAAAGGTATGTACTAGCAAAAATGTAATTTACTGTATTTGTGTCAGTAGCTTGATTTGACAAGCTAGTACTAGCAAAAATGTAATTTTGTTTTGTCAGTAGCTTGATTAAAAAAATGAGGACTATAACACCAAGATAAATACATCAAAATTGGTGTTCACCATGGGTAAGGTCAAGAGGTAAAATGAGTGTTCATCAACAATAAAGAAAACAAATGAAAAAGGTCAAACAGATTAGTTTAATCGAAATGTTCATAGGTTAATCATAAGTTTTGAAATTATGATGTTATTGGTACGAGTATTTCATATAAACACAAGTTAGAAGAAATGACTTTTATGTACTTTATTTACTCCAAGTGTTACCATTTAAAATGATTAGTTTTGTATAAAAGTCATCTATCTAACTTTTTAGCTTAAGACAAAAATTAATTTATAAAGTGGTCCTTGTAGCCTTGTTAGAGATGAGGTTGATCGATGCCATTGACATGTACGTATCAACTCGGATCGACTTGTTCCGGTGATGTAAAGGTCCATTGTTTGTGACATTATAAAATTTGTAAGATACACAACTGTTAGACGCATTTAAAGTTTGAAACACAAAATTGCCTTTTGACTTTCTTATTTTCACAAGATTAATAGTTTTATGGCCGATACAAGATCAATAAAAAGAGTGGACATATGTGTTATTGAGAGTGCATATGTGTTTTTACAGTTTCTGGTGAATTTGATGCCTTCTGTGTATATGTGTTTTTACAGTTTCAGAGTTTAAATTAGTTTAAATGTATTGAAAGTGAATATATGTTTTTAGTTTTGATATAAGGATGGTTTGTGTTTAGTTGTGATTTAAAGGTGCACTTGTGTTTTGTGTTTTAAGGATGTACTAATTTCTCAAAGAAGTAAAGAATATGATCCCGTGTGCACAAGTCACAAATTCATTGTGCATATGTGTTTTGTTAGTTGTTATGTTTGATTCCTTTTTAGTTTTTACCCAATGCAAAGAATGTGCATATGTGTTATGTAAGCCATAATGTTAAAAAAGTCTGCATAATTTAATATAAGCAAAATGTGCACATGTGTTATATGTGTTTTGTTGCTGGTATAAAATTAATTAAAGGGGTGTGCATATGTGTTTTAAGGTTGATATAAAGTCAAGAAAAAAGCTATGTATATATGTTTTAAATTGTGCATATGTGTTGTGTGTGATGATGTGATTTTTTTGTCATTGTAATTTGTTGTTATGTCTTGATTACTTTACTCAAATATCATATAATCCTAACCTTTTTTAAAACTTTAGGAAACTGGAAATACACATGTTCTTTGAAGGCGTGGACATATATTCTTTAAAGGCGCGCACACATGTTTGGATGAATTTGATGAGAAACTTCAAATATACATGTTTCGTGAAGGCGTGCACATATGTTTTTGAAAGACGTACACATGTATATTCAACATGATAGAGTTGTATTTGAATTGTATTTCATTTGATATCATATTTTGTATATAATGTTTATGTACTTGGTTTGTCATAAATGTAACGGCCACATGTATAGTTTTTTATGTTTCTGGTTTTAAATTTGAAACTTTAAAAAATGTACAATAGAAACATATATACAATTACCTATTTAAACAAAACACATTCGAAGTTTAAACAATTGTACACTAAAAACACATGTAAATTTATATTATTTGAGAAAAAACACATGTGCACCAGACTTTTTGAAAATATGCATGAAAAAAAACGAAAAAAAATTCCTAAAATTAAGGAATTTAGAAAAACGGGAATCAATAAAAAAAAATCAAAAATCATATAAAAAGTGTCTTTTACAATTATACCCTTTTGAATTAAATAATAAAAATCAATATCCAAAAAAATCTGATTGGTTGATGCTAGTTCTCGCAGTTCTCGCAATTTATTTGGTTCTGAAAAGAACCCTACCCTATATATATATATATATATATATATATATATATATATATATATATATATATATATATATATAGGGAAGGGATCCGGTAAGAAGAAAAACTAAAATGAGAAGAATAAAAATGATTTCTAACCACACATTTCAAATGGGAGGGAGAATTTTAAGAGGATATGCATCCATTTTTGTAGATGCATATGAAATGAGTGGTTGTGGTTCCTTCTTATCATTCTTATTTTTTTTTTCTTCTCATTTGATCCTAACTATATATATATATATATATATATATATATATATATATATATATATATATATATATATATATATATATATATATATATATATATATATAGAGAGAGAGAGAGAGAGAGAGAATCTAGATCAAATAAGATCAAACTTAAAGTTGTTAAAATGAGATCCAACTAAAATTTGACAAGTAACACTCTCCTTACAACAAAAATAAATTTTTTATTAACTACAACTAAAATTGTTAAAGTTTCGATAGATTTCTTTTTAAAATTTACGAAATCTTGGTGATACACTTTGATTAGAAGTGTAATGTGTATCAGGTTTTTGTATGTGTATCAGATTTTGTAATATTTATTAGTGTAATGTGTATCATGTGTATCACTAATCCAAACTCATGTATCATTTGGTTATTAGTTGCTAAAATGTTAATTTTTATTAAAATATTATTTTTATATGTATTATTGTTAAAATTGTTATTTATAAATGTTTTAGTGGATTTTTAGACTTGATCTTATTTTTACAACTCTAAGATTGATCTCACGTTATCCCTCCCCTATATATATATATATATATATATATATATATATATATATATATATATACATACATATATCAAGGTTACAAAAATCGTGAATCAGTAATCGGGCGGTCAATCCTTTTATAGCTTGTGATCGGTCTAGGCATGATTAATTGGTGACTAATCGAATTAGCATTTTTGGCAAGTTTTGAGTATTTACGCCGAGTTTAAGGTATTATCGGCAAGATTTTCCCTAAAAAAATCATCTTTTAATTGATAAAAAAAAGCGACTATAAGTGATTAAAACTAGTTTATGACGAGTTTTGCGCATTTCCAGCAAGATTTGCACATTTCCGGCAAGTATGATTATCGTTGATAGTTGTTGATCGTAGTTGACTACGGTTGACCGATTTGTTTGACCGATTTACACAAATTGAAAAAGTTGATGACCCAGTAGTGCCTAAGTGACGATATATTGGCCTTGTAAGCTTTTATCTCCACACCTCAGATAGGAAGGTGTGGAGAGATAGAATTAGGATCAGCGGGTAGTAACCGGCTTGTTGTTTTGTAGGTGTAGGTTGTTTTTGGTGCTTAGTGGGCTAGGGGCTTTGCCTTAGTTTTAGGCCCAGTGCATTGCTTTTTATTCTTTGCCTTGTTTTGGCCCCGTGCGTTTCTCCCTTAGGTTTGCCTCATTTTTTCTTGCCCCTGCGTTTTTGGTTCTTGCTTTGCCTCAGCTTTAGGTCCCCCGCGCGTTGCTTTTGCTCTACTCTGTCTTGCTGCAATAAGGTTTTTTTTTTTTTTTTTTTTTTTTTTTTTTTTTTTTTTTTTTTTTTTTTTTGCCCTGCTTGTTGTATGTTGTCTTTTGCATTTTCTGCTCTCTCATCTGTTCTACCTCACCCGCACACCTGCACTAGCCGGAGGTCTCATTGGAAGCAGTCTCTCTATTTCCGGGTTCATCCTGAGGTAGGGGTAGGATCTGTCTACATTCTACCTCCCCCATACCCTGCCCAAATTGTATTGTACGGTATTGTACAGTACAAACTGTAATGCACAAATTGTGATGCATGCATCAAAAAATATGGTGTGAGTATTAATTCTCATATTATAATCATGTGAATACACGAGATTTTTAGCATAAAGTAAATATAACTTCATAAAAAATATTATGAAAATTGTTTCATTTAAAAAATTGAAGTCAAGGTCTTCTGCATTATTTATTTGCATATTTCAATACTCGTGTTTCAACTTGATATGTAGGGATAGGATCCTTTCAAGTAATAAATAACTTAATGGATCAAGTTAAGTAATTATCAACCATTGGATCAAATTCAATGGCTCAAATCAAAAGAACATGAGATGATTTGAGTCATTGAATTTAATCCAATGGTTGATACTTACAACTTGATTCATCAAGTTATTTATAACGTGAGAGAATCCTCTCCCTTATATGTATGGCACTGCATATATGGAATTTTAGTTTTATAATCAGTTTAAGGATTATGATTACTAGCACGGTACCCGCGCGTTGCGGCGGCGGGTACCCTGAAATAAAATTTTCCGGTGAATCATGTATTTTAGTTTATTATATATTTTTTGATAATAAATATACGAGGATCAAGAATTTTGTTTAGCCCGTGCCAGTTCAGGCTCGAGCCCGTTTGACCCGTTCCCGTTCGAGCTCGACCCCATTTGGCCCGTGCTCGTTCGGGCTCGACCCCGGTTGGACTGTACCCGTTCGGGCTTGAATATTTGTATAATGTGCTTTTTATTTGTATTAGTGACATTTAATGCAGGAATTATGTTTAAGTTGGTTGTACAATATGTTTAATAATTTGTATTTCTTGTGTAAGGGTATTTTAATGACTGCATTAGTTGTATTTATTGACCAATTAATTAATTGACTACATTAAATATCTTGACCACATTAATAGTGCTTTATATTTTGTACATTAAGCTTTAAGACTTGTAAGTCTTAAAATTAAGATTGATGAGAAAGATCATTAATAGTGCATTGTGTATTGTACAATAGACTTTATATTTTGTAAGTCTTAATTTAAGACCATGAGGAGAGAGATTCATTCCTCTATTATAAGTAGTATAGATAAATGATTTTATATGCAATATTTTAAAATTTTAAAGAGGAAGACAATTACCTTTTTCATTTCATAATTATTGTCATGAAACAAAAATCACAGTTTAATAAAAGTATGACTAGTATAATTCTCAACAACTAAGATATAAGATTCTTCTACTAAATTCTCTTTTTTTTTTTTACTTATAATGAAAAGTAAACAACTATTTTGAGACATACTAAAAAAAATATGAATTATAATTTTGAAACGGATAGAGTAATATTTATCATGAGTAGGGGTGGAAACGAGCCGAGCCGAGCCCGAGCCTGTCAGAGCTCGGCTCGTTTATATTTTAGAAAGCTCGAGCTCGAGCTCGGCTCGGTTTGAGCCTTAAGATTTGAGCTCGAGCTCGGCTCGTGTTATGATATATAAAGCTCGAGCTCGGCTCGGGCTCGGCTCGTTTATGATGCGATTGTCTAAAGCTCAAGCTTGGCTCGTGTTTTGAGCTCGTTTATTCTTGGTTGTCCTTGGTCCAAAAGAGATAGCATAACAGAAAATAAAGAGGTGAAGAACAAGAAAGAGCAGTAAACAACATAACAAACAACCTTAATCTATCCAACGCCTGTTAGTACATTTTGTGCGACGGGTTATAGAGAGTCTGGACGTAGCTTACTGGACTGGGCCGGTAAGCCTTCAGTGAGCTGGTTTTGTACAAATCCAAGTAATAAGAGTGACGTTCCTGCACAAGAAAGGTAAACCGTTAGTCTTACAGTGGGGACGGACCCCACGATTAGACTCCGGCATGAGAGTAAGTACACATTCTTGAGAAGGAAAGTAGAAGTATGTGTGTGTAATTATGAGAGAGAGAAAGTTGTTGTACCTTGTATGGGGATTAGAGCCCCTTTTATAGGCGAGTTTTGCCGTTAGGGCTTCCTGGATTATCGCATATAGTGGTTAGTTGCCGGAGCCGGACCTTGGCGGACAAGGGTTCTGTGTTAATCGCGGATACGGACGTGAGAGGCCTAACAGTTGAAGGTTCATCCTGTTATGTACCTCGCGCGCATCTCAAGGCCTGGGCCATAGCCAATTTAGTCATTTGGCTTACTATGGGCCCAAGGTTTGTGATTGTTGGACCTGGGTCCAGGATTTGTAATCATTGGGCATGAGCCTAGAGTGGGCGTAGAGTATGTATTGGGCTTAGTAGGCATGTTGTACATACTATACGTCATCAAGTCCCCCCAGTCTAGTATGTTCATTGCGTGCGGATATTGTCGCATGCGGTGGATGTCACTAGACTTGAGTTGACTAAGGATTTCACCGTGCATTTTTTCCATTCCGGAAATGCTTTTTTCTACCCTTAGGAACTGCTATACCATCCAGTCTACCCAGTCTAGTATGTGCACTGCGTGCGGATATTGTCACACGCGGTGGATTTACTTAGACTACTTCTTGCGGGTCGATTGTTCTTCCGCATTCTCGAAGCATTCCTTTGAAGCTCCCTTTCCTTGGGAAGTGTTTTTTACAACGTGGACGTTTTACGGCTTTTCATGTTCTGGTTGATTTAACTCCGTGGGCCCTTTGGTCTTCTACCATCCTTATCCGCGTAGCTTTGATTTTGACCGTTGGATTAGATTGTTTTTGGACGTGTGTCCTCTCTTAGGGTTTTCTAGGTTAATCGGCATTCCGTCTATATAGATACTCCATATTTTGGCTTTAGCCATTTTTTCTTTTTACTGCTCTTCTGTTGCGAACGGTATTCTTCAATCTGGTTTTACTTTTGGCTGTATCCGTTTTCCACGTTCCGCAGTCAGGTTAGGTTCTTGATTCCCTTTTTCTTTTTCCGTTATGGGTACTTTTTCTTCTACCAAATCTAAATTATCCCAGAAGGCACTTGATCGTTTCTGTGTTGATTATTCGATTCCGCTCTTTGTTCATCCGGAATTGTCTGATCCTGAAAAAAGTATTCGTGAAGCGCCGAATGGAAAAATCGGTGTTTATACACGTTTCTTTGAGTTCGCTAATTTCCGCCTTCCCTTATCTTCTTTTCTGGTTTCGATTCTTGATTACTATCGTATTCATATCTCGCAGCTTTCTGTCATCGGTGCTGCTAAGGTTTCTCAATTTGAAATTCTTTGTTTTGCACTTGGTATTGAACCCTCGGTTGGTTTGTTTAGGTGTTTTTATATGTTGTCTCGGAGTCATGGCTTGCTTTATTTTAGTAAACGTGCTGATAGCTTTGGTGTTTGCTATACCAAGCCTCTTGATTGCCTTAAGAGTTGGAACGACCACTTTTTCTGGATTGACTCGTTTGCTTGTCCCTGGATTCATCCTTTCTTTGCTTGTGGAAATCTTCCTAAGTATTCCACCCCTAGGGATATTGAATTTAATGATGAACATGTTGCCTCCCTAGTTACCAACGCTTCTTCTTTTGTTAAGTTTCCGGAACCTTTCTTCTGTTTGGTTGGGTTGAGTCGTAATTATACTTTGGGCAACGACTTTTATCCCGTGTTTTATGATCAAGAGAATCGGGGTGGGTATGTTGTATCTATGTTTTTCTTTCCGCTACTTTATTCTCATTTTGCCCTTACTTTTGTTTCTTTTTCGTTTTTTTGCTGTAGCTATGGATTTGTTGTCTTTGGTTAAGCAGAAGAATCCTTTGGAGTTGCTTGTTGATACTCGGCCGCAGGAGGGGGATGAAGTTCCTTTGCTACAATTGACTGAAGGTCGTACTGTTTCTCTTGCCCCTCCTTCCTCTGGTGAGGCTGGTCGTTCAGATACTTGTTCAGAAAACGGAGTTTCTCGTTCGTCTGGTGATGTTGTTCTGCGTCCTGACTACTCAGCTTCTGATGCTAGTTTTGACAGTGGGATGGCTTCTGGTTCTGGTAGGAAAAGGAGGAGAGCTGGCATCAGCCATGTCCATCCCCCTAAGAAGGCGAGGTGTGACCTTAACGATTCTGGTAGGGCTTCTACTGGTGGTAAGTCTTCAGAGTCCATTAAGAAGTTGCTAGCTCAAAGCTCGCAAACTCTTGAATGTTGTTTGAATGCTTTGCCCACTCATTCTTCTTTTTCTCATTTATTTTCAACTACTCCCTTTTATGAAGCTGGGACATCCACTGAACCTGGCTTTGGTTCGCTCCATCTTGACGGTTCTCCTTCCAGGTTTGTTGTTTATACTTTTTCCTTCTCATAATTCCTTTTCCTTTCCTTCCTTTATTTACTTGCCTTTTGCTTATTTTATTCGCAGTTCTCCTGCACCCGTTATGATAGATGCTTTCGTTACTACTGTTCATTCTATTGAGAAGGGGAAGAGTCAAGCGGATGCTCCTTCCTCTCTTCCGGATAGCCTCTCTCTGGTTGGTGGTGTTTACCCAATTCTTGATGACCTTTCGGATCTTGATATTTCAGCTGGGGACATCCGTATTATTGATTGTCCGGATTCTGGTTCTTCCTCTGGTATTCATATTCCGAAATGGAATGTTGCCAAAGGTTCGCTTCTTGATGATGTTGATGAGTGTCGTGTTATGGTGGACGAGTTCGCTCCTCCTACCTTCTTTTCCGCTATCCGTGATATGGGGTATGAGTGCCTGCTTGGTGAGTTTAATGTTGTCGTGGCGCGACAATTGTGCTTTAGTTCTGGATTCGTCAGCGTTTAGAATATAATGTTATGGAGCGGAAACGCTTATTGTCTTTGTTGGCAAGTAAGGATAAGGATATTTCTACTCTAAAGTCTGAGGTTGCCAATGCTATTTCTTTTGGAACGTCTTCTGCTACTGCGTCTTTAGCAGCTTCTGCTGCGAAGCTTTCATCTTTGAAGAACCAGAATTCTGCGCTTGAGGAAGAACGAAATTCTCTTCGAGCCGAGGAGGCAACACTTCAATCGTCTCTCGATGCTAAGGATTCTGAGTCATCTACCTTGAGAGCTGAGGTTGTTGTTCTTAAGTCTCATAATTCTAGTCTTTCCAGATAGGTTTGCTTCCGTGCCCCCTCCCCCCCCCCCTTTTTTTTTTTTTATTGTTCCTCTTGTTTGTTCTTCGTTGTCTTCTAACTTTGTTTTGTTTGTAGGTACGGACTTTGAGCTCTGTCCTTTGCTGCTTTGGAGAAGGAATTTTGCAAGATTCAGGATGCTAAGATGGGCGGACTTTTGTGGAAGGTTGATTCGGCCATTGCTGACTTGTATGCCCTGGCTAGTCATCTTGATAAGGAGATTTATCCTCGATTCCTTACACTATTATCTAGCCGTCATTGGTTATTAACGAACGGTATGAGCCTCGCTGTGTTTAAGTGCTTAAACTCTCCAGAGTATACTGCGGCAATGGCAAAGGTTATTGAGCGTGCCGTTGATAAGGGTATGCAAGAAGGCTTAGCTGCGGACATCATCCATGGTAAGGAGAAAAGAGAGCTTGTTGAGCTTGCTGCATATAATCCCTCTGCAGAAGATCACTATGTTTCCGCTGTGAGGGCCCTTGAAAATGTGGAGTTTTCTTTGCTCTCCGTGCTTAAGTGTAACATATTGGATTTCACATATACATCATAACATTAACACTTTAAGCGTATAGATTATTTTAGAGAGAGAGAAAGTGTGATATTCTAGAAAGAGAAACTTGTGGAATATTAGATTACCAAAGAACATCCAACCCTCTACCTTGCAAGGTAGAGGGTATTTATAGGTTACAAACTAAACGACCTCCTGACGGCCTGTGGATCAGGTATACAATGGGTAAAGACCCGTCCTTCCTCCACGGTGTTGCACTAAACTAAATAGCTAAATAATAACATAGTAAGTAACGTAATGTCTATGAGCTAACTTATGCGAGATAGTATTTGGGGTGACCGATACTTCATTACGGAGTTTTTCTAATTCCTAACAATCTCCCCCTAAGGGAGGTCACCCCATGTTTTACATTATGAATCCTAGCATTCAAATTAATCTTCAGTCTTGAGCTCGTAGACTTTTCTTCATCAAAGTATTCAAACAATGTGCCTCTGTGTCTATTTCATCATTGTACAACTATGATGAATGATTCGTGGAGGTTGTTGAGCTGATCCACCATGATAACCTTTTGAGCATTACTAAAGATCATCAGCCACAACAAATCTCAGCATCACCCATTGTTGTGTTGCCAGCATATGATGTTGTGACAATTGGACCGACATGCTCACATTCTGGATCATGATTTCTTCTTATCAGGGCAGCGAAAGCTTTTGATGATTCATGATATTGGCAGCAGCGTAGCAGAAGCATGGAGTGAAAATATCAGAGTCATTGATGAACTAATCATGATTTCTTATGAGATGAATGTGTTAAGTGAGCATGCGGCTATGGATTGACCGCTTCATTATGATCAGCTGCAAAAGTAGGGCGTACCTGCATACAACAGTTAGCAAAAAATCGCACGAAAGTGTCTTAGATCACTTTCTTTGAATTGAGGTACACGGCCCACGGTTCCCCGTTGATCAATACAAGTACTGCCTGTGATCAGGTATAATTCCGAAGAATTTCCTTGACAGGGTTTCGCAGCTGCTCTAGCTGTTCTCAAACCGGAACGTCTCAAAGAAGACAACACGGAGTGAGTGAACCAGATAATAGAGATTCACTGATTGATGAAAAGATATTTGAAAAGCAATCGTGTATTGCTCAATAAAAATTTTTTTTGCAATACAACGAAGGTTTTAATGAAAATCAATTATTAATCATAAAACACCTTTTGATTTGAAATACTCGTACACGGTCGATGTGCTAAAGAAAAGAGTTTTTAAGCACAATGACCGGTTTTTCAAAGGTATCCGTCAATCCATAACCTGAACCAGGATTGATTCAAAGGATTGAATAGCCCCATTGTTTCTGTTCAGTTGACACATGGTTGATCTATTGAATAGATCTCACATGCCACCTACCAGGAGCTTGTTTGATGTTGGCTCCAGAAGGCTTTCCATCTTCATTGTGAATATATTTACATATCACTTGGATGTTCTGGCAATACCACAAGGATAATGCGTAGGACTCAAGATATAATCTCTCTTTCCACATTGTGTGAAACAGAGAGTCTTCATTGAATGTGTCCTAATGAGATTTATGGATGATCTCGTGGCTCTAGAATCAATTTGTGCATATTTGGATCCTGTGCCGGAGACTAGGGAGAGGGTCTCCTTCTTCAATATCAACAATCTCTAAGAGAAAGTCGATAGATAATGTCGGTTCCCCGTGAGAATGAAACAAGTCGTTTTAAGAGGAACTTGAGTGGTTTGGGAAGTTGAAGTGCAGTGCGTCACTGGGTCCATGATGTCTTGTCTTCAATACCGATGTTACCATGGTAACCATCAGTAGCATATGAATTGAACCCGGTATCTGCCCTAAGGTAGAATAAATGGAGGGCTATTTGTTTTCACCCTTTTCTCATTCAATTCTTTTTAATTCTTCAACCCCTTCAGTGCTTACCGAGACTTCATAGCTAGAACCTTGTTGGGTTTATTCCAGTACTAGCTTAGTCTCAGTCCACACTCTTCCCATATCTCATTTTTCTCCTTTTTTCAATATACCTAAGGACTTCTACACTATCTAGTGGATTGTCCCTGGGTAGATCCCTCCGGTTCTGGCGGATCATGAGAACAAATACCTAACCTTATCATCCTTATATCACCATTCATAAAGTAAAGTTGGTAGGTCTATTTGATATTGTTTATCTGCCATTGGAACCAATTGAAAACCATTTGAAAATCAATCCAGATACTTATGATATATTATCAAAGCATTTTGTACCTGAATTGTTTTTGATATTTTTAGAACAAGAGCTCCCCCTCAACATGTGCATCAAGTGTTTGAAATCGTTTTGCACACGGAGGCAAGAGAAAGAATTAACTTCTTTGATTACCGTTTTCTAAAAAAATATCAACATCACTTCCCTTATCAGATTAAGTAGATAAAACATTTTGGAAGGATGAGGTTTTCATAAGTTTGCTCCCCCTCAATATGTGCCTTAGGTATGAAAGAGTTTTGCACATACAAGAGGGAAGTTCTTTGAAGTGCAGCCACGATCATCAAACATTTAGAAACCATTTAACACACAATCAAGGTACCTTATATAAAAACATGGAAAACTATGTACCCTGAAGGCTTGAGTTTGTTTTGAAATGCTCCCCCTTAATATATGCTTCGAGATTCGAAAAATGTTTAGCACATATTTGAGAGCAGTATACACTTAAAAATGATCATCTTTTAACATCTTTCATATTTATATCACATTTTCTCCCCCGATCAAAAATTTCAAATCCTTTGAGATTTTGGATCTCAAGTGATTTAAATATGTACGTGACAAAATATTTGTTGGAGAGAAATGTGTCCAATTTTATATGATCAGGAGTGGACAACACTGAAGTTCCCCTTTTAGATACAAGGGGACACCACAATACATAACCTAACACTATTACATGCATTATAGTTGTTCATAGTTTGTACACCACATTTTACACAAAATTAATACAAAACATAAAATACTTCCAGAAGAAGTCTTCATTCAGTTCTTTGAAGAAGTTTATAATGACTGATAACGCTACACGCGTCGTTCGAGGTCAAAGGAACTTCCTTTTCTTCGAGCAAGTTTTATAACACCCTAGGCAGTGGACCTAATCGTTGTAGTGTAGTATTAGGGTAAGCTACGGGTATTGATATCGTTCTCTAGGGGAATAGTGTCGTTAGGCTGAAGTGTATGTCGATTTAAGTCTAAAGGTGAGGGATGATTATTTTTGTATTTTTATATTTTATGAATCTCGGTTTTGGAGGGGAGGGTGGAATTAGTTGCTAGTCAACTATCCCAAAAGATACTAACTAAATTATGGGTCTACCAGGAACGCCAAGCGTATCTACTTATGATGTATTACTTCTTGCTAGCTATCCAATTCTACCTACTGAATTGTCACGTCCTATTGATGGTTGAATTGTCACGTCCTTATTCTTAACGCGTTGTGTGTCTAAAGTCGTAGGGTATGCTTTTATCCCTAACTCTTTGAACTTACCAAAGGGTCTCGTCTACAAAACCCACTAGGGATTGTAAACTCTAACTCTAAGGCCCTCTTTGGATGGTTTAGCCTACAACCGTTCTAAGTGCTATAGCCTAAGGTTCACAAAGATTAATCAAGCATTAATTACACAACGAATGACCTATCGCATTACTAGATCATTAAACAATTAAGATAAGAGACAACCAATCAAACAAGAGACAGTAGGATGCAAGAATTATAAACTAAACCAATTAGACTCATTGAAATTGTCACACCCTAATGATGAAGATAGACACAAGCATCACTAAGAAATCAATAAGATCTAATTAATTATATACAAGTTTCATACAATCATAAGCAAACACTAGGTGAATTAGCCAAGCATAATTAATGAAGAGCAAGCAACAATTATGATAATTGAAGACATACCATAGGATTGGATTAACAAAAAATTTATTACACGATGTTTATGGAGTGTTTGAAACCCTTTAAGTTGATGGAAAAACACCTACCTAAACCCTGGAATCGGACTTAGGGTTTAGGGCTTACAAAAAGTAAAGTTATAATGTTCTATTTATAGGCAGATTTTCTGTCGGCAAAGAGTGACGGCGTCACACTTATAGAGTGACAACGTCACGACCATTTTTTCACCAAATTGTAGATTTTCTTGTTCCGGTCGCGTGGGCGTTTGAACCACCTAAATCCGAGTTTGTATGCAAAAGTTATGGCCAAAACAATATCAACTACTTCGCGCGCATACTGTGATTGTCTTGATCAGCTTGTGACGGCGTCACCTTGTAGTTGTGACGCCGTCCTCTTCAGCTTCTGACGCCGTCTTGATCGAATCTAGGCCGTCTGAGTTGCGACGGCCTACTCTTTTATAACTTGACGTCGTCACTTGAAAATAAGAGTTTTGGCTTCTGTCCCGTCACAAAATCCTCCGACGGCGTCGCAGTTAAGCAGTGACGCCGTCACCTTGTGTTTTCAGCAGCTTTGAGTGTCTTGATTCTGACTTTGGCCATTTTCTTCGTATATTCGCGCCTTTTCGTCCAAATAAGTGCCATTCCAGCATTTTGCCTTCAAGAGACCTAAAAAGTGAAAAGGAACGATATTAAGCAATAACGGATACAAAAGTGATCAAATAAGGGCTTAAACGACCCCTCAAAAAGGTACCTTTTAAAACCTTATCAAATATCCCTACACTTGGTATTTGCTTGTCCTCAAGCAAATGTGCTTTTAGCCAATTAATTTATAAGTTAGGGGTCATGAAGCATTGGTTTAAAACAGTCCACAACACATATAAGCCCCGCAAAAGTCATAACAAGCACGGAAATTACATACTAGCACCTCACATGGGGTGTTTGGATACTCACATCTCTCTCAGGTGTATATGAAATATAACAAATTAGAAATGGAAGATAAACACTCATTAACCGGTCCTAGTACATAGATTACCATAGGCTTGAGAATAGATCAAACCTCCATCGCTTTGGCGTAAGCACCTAGGAAAGACTATCAAAGAGGTCTTTAAAGGGTTGTAACATTAGGCTTACGGTAGGGAAACAAGGGGTTTGGTGGGATAGGCTATTTAGTGGTGGCAAGTCAAAAATCTTATTGTTACAAGCATACAAAGAATGGCGTTGCTAAGCCAAGACTGGACACTCTAGACTCTAGCTAACTGAAATAAACAAACATAAATTTAAAGGATAGATGTAGGATGATAGCCCGTATGTTTTTTTTTTTTTTTTTTTCAAACACTCTCTTTTTTTCTTTTCTCTTTTTCTATTTTTTTTTCCATTTTTTTTTCATACACTTTTACTCTACCATCCTCTACGGTAACATCAAAATGATAGGGATTTATAGGCACATCCCTACACTTGAGTTTTTATTACTCTAACACTAATTTGACCCAAATTGAAAAGATCAAAACACTTGGGGTACATTATTACGCAAACAAAGGGAATTTGAATTTAACGTTCCCTTCCCGTCATTTCATAAACTTTAACTTTTCTCATGAATCCCAATCGTCCCAAAACTGTATACAAAGGATATGACTCGACTTAGCAACTCATGCAAGCAACTAGATAATTGAACTAAGGGTTTAAGGTGATAACAATAATGCACTAAAAGTGAGTGCATACAAGGTAGGCTAAGGCGATTTGGGTGTACATTTGGGGGTGGGGTGTAAACAATGCTCTTCATTGATATTCCGGAAAAACCGAAACATCACGAGAACCGCGAAAAGGATAGGCTCTGAGGGGTTAACTAGGGGTATCGTGTACTAAAGATGAGTACAACGCAAAGGGTGTGGGGGAATTACTCAACCGATGTGGAAGAAGTAATTATATTACGGGTATCAAACAAGGGTTATCCTAATGCCTCTTATCATTTAGTTATTCCTAACTACACAAGTGTAGTCTTACTAGCGATCTCGGAATGCATCACAAAACAAGTTCTAGAATCTAATATACTACCGGTTTACACTCTAAGCATTAAAGATGAATGCTTTTAATTCCTACTAATCTAAGGGCGATCCTCACATTTTTGGTGGAATTTAGGTGGTAAAGGGTTTTTGTGCTAGTCATATAACTTCCTATCCGTGAGACGCTTTTGTTAAGACTAATGGCCCACTCCTATATGTCATGAAAAATTTTAAATTTGGTGCCAAAATTACCCTAACCGACATTTTCTCATGGTTTATTACACAAATGCAATTGGACAAAGCAAATAGTCAAGGATAAGCATAGTTTCAAAGTTCCCGTTTTATTTTCCCTCCCTACACTTAAACTGAACATTGTCCCCAATGTTCCCCGAAAGTATCAAAGTTATGATAATGGAATGTAATTAAAAACGAAAGAAACTAATACTCCCCTGATTAGCTTGGTAGGATCCGTGTAAAGTGGTGGTTAAATCCTTTCCAAGAAGAATGTATGCGTGAAAAGCTCCTTCCAATCTTATGTATCTTCTTCTTGATAAATAAAACCTGCACACTTGAAGAAAACAAACAACCCAACGCATCAAACCGAACAAAGAAAAATCACAACAAGATGTAATTCCAGACTTAAATAAGATATAATGCTTGTGGAATGGATGTTTGCAGATTTTCTAGAAAATTAAGACCTGGAAAATCCCAAAAATTTATAAGTAGCACAGAAAACGAGAAAAAGTTAGAAGCTGTTTCTGCTCCTCCTGACAGAAACTGGTCTGCGATTTTCTGGAAAAAATTCTGGAACATTTTTATCTTTAAAATCTGGAAAAATTTCCTGCAAAACATCCATTATGACTCGATACAAGCATTTGACTCGAAAAAACACACATGTATATCTTTTAAATAATTGTAATTCTCATGTTCACGTTTCTTTTGAAAACGTGTGTAATCCTCCCTACACTTATCCCTTATGTAGAATACCTTTATATGTAATTAAGACGAGGTTAAAGATAAAATAAAGCATTTTTACAAATTCAAACATGAGAATAAACAATCAATAAAAGATATACGACACTCAAATAAAAATGAAAAACAAATACACATGGGTTGCCTCCCAAGAAGCGCTTGTTTTTGTTCGAGTCACGAGCCTGACTCTACCCTTATTTAACAGATAAAGGAGAAGTTTTCCCTACACTTAAGTTTAAGTGCGGGTGATAGTAGCGATACACACCCTTAGGGTGGAAATATGCCACGTGAGGTGAAGGGGGTGTGTGAATGGCTTCCTTCATCCTAAAACTACCCGGACTAAATTGGTTGATGGGTGGGTCGGTTCCTCTTTTGTCTCCTAGATGTATATCTAAGGATGGAAGTAAAGATTGAGGTTCCGGTTTATCAACACTAGGAAATTCCCTAGAACTAAGAGTAAGACTGAGACTACAAGTATTCAAACCTATATTCTCCAGTTGCGTTTGGTTCAAATGTTCTACCTCCATTGGGATTCCTAAAGTCTCTTCTACTACTTTCGGGTAAGTCACGTGCGGTGTGTATGCCTTAAATGATGGTGGGACTTGTGGGATACCTTGTGGGTTTAGACTTTTCACCTCATCCTCAATCACATCTACATCATCTATATGCTCGTCATGTATTATTTCCTTAGGTCGTGATGAAACCAATTCTAGTAATTGATCTAACTTATGGTTTAATGCTTGGTTGCTTACCATAATGTTTTCATAAATTTGGTCAGTTCTCCTAAGGGCCTCACTAAAAATAGTTTCTAAACACGGAGGTTGTTCATGAAAGTCTATCCTAGGTGAAGGCTCAAACGAAGCATAGGTTTCTCTAGATGAGGTATTTTGTGGGCTTGATGGAATGGTGAAACCCTAAAAAGGTTTATGGACTTGGTTACTTTCTTCCCACCATCTTGAATAATCCGCTTTAGTAATATCATAATTTTTTATGAAAAAACCTAATCGCGGATATAGTGGATTCGCGTTCTCCATAATGGTAAACGGAAGAGTCAATGGACAAGTTTTACGAACAAAGGCACAAAGAAGGGGGATAGACTACAAGGAAGCTAATAAGAAGAAAAAAATCTCACTTGATAGGAATCTTCTGAGTAGACCTAAATGAGATATAAATCAAGCCTAAGCAATAACTATTCCCCGGCAGCGGCGCCAAAAACTTGATAATGCTACACGCGTCATTCGGGGTCAAAGGAACTTCCTTTTCTTCGAGCAAGTTTTATAACACCCTAGGCAGTGGACCTAATCGTTGTAGTGTAGTATTAGGGTAAGCCACGGGTATTGATATCGTTCTCTAGGGGAATAGTGTCGTTAGGCTGAAGTGTATGTCGATTTAAGTCTAAAGGTGAGGGATGATTATTTTTGTATTTTTATATTTTATGAATCTCGGTTTTGGAGGGGAGGGTGGAATTAGTTGCTAGTCAACTATCCCAAAAGATACTAACTAAATTATGGGTCTACCAGGAACGCCAAGCGTATCTACTTATGATGTATTACTTCTTGCTAGCTATCCAATTCTACCTACTGAATTGTCACGTCCTATTGATGGTTGAATTGTCACGTCCTTATTCTTAACGCGTTGTGTGTCTAAAGTCGTAGGGTATGCGTTTATCCCTAACTCTTTGAACTTACCAAAGGGTCTCATCTACAAAACCCACTAGGGATTGTAAACTCTAACTCTAAGGCCCTCTTTGGATGGTTTAGCCTACAACCGTTCAAAGTGCTATAGCCTAAGGTTCACAAAGATTAATCAAGCATTAATTACACAACGAATGACCTATCGCATTACTAGATCATTAAACAATTAAGATAAGAGACAACCAATCAAACAAGAGACAGTAGGATGCAAGAATTATAAACTAAACCAATTAGACTCATTGAAATTGTCACACCCTAATGATGAAGATAGACACAAGCATCACTAAGAAATCAATAAGATCTAATTAATTATATACAAGTTTCATACAATCATAAGCAAACACTAGGTGAATTAGCCAAGCATAATTAATGAAGAGCAAACAACAATTATGATAATTAAAGACATACCATAGGATTGGATTCACAAAAAAATCATTACACGATGTTTATGGAGTTTTTGAAACCCTTTAAGTTGCTGGAAAAACACCTACCTAAACCCTGGAATCGGACTTAGGGTTTAGGGCTTACAAAAAGTGAAGTTATAATGTTCTATTTTTAGGCAGATTTTCTGTCGGCAAAGAGTGACGGCGTCACACTTATAGATTGACGGCGTCATGACCTTTTTTTCACCAAATTGTAGATTTTCTCGTTCCGGTCGCGTGGGCTTTTGAACCACCTAAATCCGAGTTCGTATGCAAAAGTTATGGCCAAAACAATATCAACTACTTCGCGCACATACTGTGATAGTCTTGATCAGCTTGTGACGGCGTCACCTTGTGGTTGTGACGCCGTCCTCTTCAGCTTCTGACACCGTCTGGATCAAATCTAGGTCGTCTGAGTTGCGATGGCCTACTCTTTTATAACTTGACGTCGTCACTTGAAAATAAGAGTTTTGGCTTCTGTCCCGTCACAAAATCCTCTGACGGCGTCGCAGTTAAGCAGTGACGTCGTCACCTTGTGTTTTCAGCAGCTTTGAGTGTCTTGATTCTGACTTTGGCCATTTTCTTCGTATATTCGCGCCTTTTCGTCCAAATAAGTGCCATTCCAGCATTTTGCCTTCAAGAGACCTAAAAAGTAAAAAGGAACGATATTAAGCAATAACGGATACAAAAGTGATCAAATAAGGGCTTAAACGACCCCTCAAAAAGGTACCTTTTAAAACCTTATCAATGACCATCACGAAGTCTACCACCAACAAAACTTTCAAGGCTGCGGAAGATCCTTCGAGTCTTGAGTCTTCGCCTGATTGCAACAATGAAATCTTCACACCGCTTTAAGTCATCATCAGTCCAGAATGTAGTCTTTACCCATAGTTTCAGATCAACTTTAATTTCTTTCTCTCTAGAGTCTAGTTCTTCTTCAACCAATTTGAGAGTTCCATTACTGAATTTGTAGAGCTCTCATAGTCTCATAAGCATGCGAGTCCTGTATCTGTCAGTGAAGAAGACGGCTCTAGGGGTGTCAAGGACTCTGATGAGTGTGCAAATACTCATCATTTTTAGTCAAATCTGAACTGCAAAACGGTTAAAAATGCTCAGAAATGCATCAAAATACTGAAAATATCTTAAAATTGCATTTTATATGTTTCAGATGCAAAATGTTTAAAATCAGATGAAAAATGAGCAAAGTTTGCATAATTGGCAGTTTCAGTCCCCCAAGTTTCTAAAATTGTCAAAAATAGTCCCTGAGTCAAAATTTCAAAAGAAAAATCACCAAAGGTCCTTTTAATATCATAACTTGTCAAAATTAGTCCTTTGGTGAAAAATATAAAAAGTTTGAGAAAATTACAAGTTTGGTCCTCCAACTTTGAAAATTGGCAAAAATGGTCCCTGGAAAAATTGAAAATGGAAACTTTGGTCCCTGTACTATTGATACTTGTCAAATTCAGCCCTTGGATCAACTTTGAGATATTGGCAGCTTAGGTCCTTACAGTTTCAGAAATTGCACAATTGGTCCTTGATAATTAAAAACCCTTTTGCACCTTAGACCCTTGTCACAAGTACTTTGGACCCCTGCCAATTAAGCCTTTTGGACCCCCACTTTTGACCTCCCTTTTTAATAATACCCAGTCAAACCACTTTGACTTATCTCCTTCCCTCCCTCACGGGTACACCATTTTCCCCATCATTTCCCCCCCTGCAACCTTCTGCTCACACTCCACCCACCATCATACCCCTACTCTACCCCCCCCCTCCAAACACAACAAGCCAAGGAAGCATTAAAAACCTTCTCTAACCCCACACTCAAGCTCCAGCTGTTAAATATGGTTTTGGCGCCAAAAACACTTGAATGGCCAAGATCACTTGTAGACATCCAATGGTCAATAAAGTTGCTGGGATTTGTTCAGAGGAGAGAGACAAGGACCTTGGAGCTATAAAAGAGGAAGGATGAAGCTAGAGTGGGTAGTAGTTAACTTTTTAATTTTTCCTTATGTCGTTTTTTAGATTAATGTCTCAGTTTAAATAAAAATGTTGTAATTTCAGTTGCTTTGTATAACATTCAAGTTAAATCAGTATTGTAGGTGCTTTTGAGTATCAATCCAAGCTTTTTAGATAAATTTCATATTTCAGGCAACTGTTACAATTTTCAGTTTCAAAATTCTTATGTATAAGTGTTAGTAGCTTATTCTCAAGCTCATACAAGCTTATTTAAGCTCCTTGTAGCTTTTGATAAGCTGGTCAATCAGTTTTAAGCAATCTTGTAACTTGGTCAATAAAAGTCAACTGGGGCTCAAATTGGAATGGAAGCTGATAATGGGTGTTGCAGAGGTTTATTTGGGTTGGATTTAGTTAGGTTAGAGTAGTGTTAGTTCTGGTTTTAGCATGCAACAACAGTTGGACTCATGTGAGTGATTATCTCCTTTTCAATTTTCAAATCAGATTGCATATTTTGTTTGTGCTTATATTTGTAGTTGTAAACTGCTTGAATTTGTTTATATAGTTGTGTTTAGGTCATGTAAGTTTAGTTTGATCAATGGGCTAAGTCAGTTTAGGAGTTTAAGTATTTTAGTTGCTTATCAGATCATTAAAAGGGTGTTTGGTTCAGAGTATTAAACTGCCTTTGGATTTGTTTCAAGAAATAAAAGGTGCTTAGGTAGTTTACTTTAAGGCTAGGATAAGTATTTTTAGCATCATTTCAGTAGACATTTCATCAAAAAGTCAAATCATACTTAGATCTGTCTTAACAGCTTACTGTTGGGATCTTATCAAACCATACTCTTATTTTGTGCTTAGAAATCTTAGAGCTAGCTTGCAGTAGTGTTATTTAATCAATTAACATCTTATTCAGTTCACAAATCAAGATCAAAGTTCATGAAAGTCAACATTTCACTTTTTCTTCAAAAGTCAAAACCATGAAAACCTGTTTTCAGCTTAACTAGGAGGATTTTTCATTCACTCATTTCTGAGTCAATCTCCATGAAAATTGTAGTTTTAAAAAGTCCTATTGGTCTAATTTCTTATGGTCATTTTTATAGATTTTTGTGATTTTTTTATAACCATCAAAACAGCTTGTCAAAATGGGACTAGATGCCCTGTGCAGGGCATCAAGTCTGCACAGGGCTTGTGCAGATTTTGTAACTCTTGCACAGAGCTCATCTGAGCACCCCAAGGTCTAATTTTTGGTTTTAAGGTTCTTGGCCAGGTCTAGATTAGGTTCCAATCTTTGGTTTGTAGTTTCCAGCTTATCTAGTAGCTTATTAGTAGGTTGCAAGTAACCCCCCTCTCAACTGTTTTAGCTCGAAAGCTCAAATATCAAATCTGAGCAATCTGCCAATACAGAGGGTTTAGCTTGTTGTTTCTCATTGCATTTTGGTTATTTTAGCTTATTGTAGCTTCCATATCAGTTTGGTAGCTTTTGGTGTCCATTTGCTTATTCTAGTGCTTATTTCAATAAGCCTTTGCACATCAGTTCCATAATTCCACACATAAGCACATGTTTTTCCAATTTTCCTAGATTCCAAATATAATTTTAGAGTTTTCCTGAAATTTTCAGATTTTTCCTAGTTGATTTGCTATTTTTCTTAATTTAAATTAGTTTTTAAGCATTTTTAATTAGCTTTTAATACAAAAAATTCAAAAAAGGTTCAAAAAAAATAATTTTTCATTTTTCTTAGGTTTATATAAATATAAAAAGTAAAAAAAGTAATTTTCCAGATTTTTCATAGTTTATTTTGTAATTTTTAGTAATTTAATTAGTTTTTAATAGTTTAAAATTCATAAAAAATACAAAAATAATCAGAAAAATACAAAAATAGTTTTGAAAATTCTATTTTGATATTTTAGATTTTTCTAAGTCTTAATTTTATTTTTCTAACTTTATTTCCTAATTTCTTGTATTTTAGGTAATTATTTAATAGTTAAAAATAGTTTTTAATTAATAATAATTAATTAAATAGTTATAAAAATAATTTTCTTTTTCTATAAATTTTCTTTTATCATTAGGATTGTAAAAATATCATTTTCATATTTTTAGGGTTAATATTGATTTAGTTTCACGTTTTTATTTTGTACGTCGCATAGTTTTTATTTCAGTTTTATAAAAACATAAAAACAAAAACATCATTTTAATAATAGTGATAGCATTTATTTAATAGATTTTATCTTTTTAACTTTCTTTAATTTGCATTTAAGCCGTTGTAATTTGTTGGCTTTTTCTGTAGTTATAATCATTCAAATCCTTCTTTTCCGTTCAAATCTCTCGATCACTATTCGTTTGATAATCCATTGCATAGCTCGCTGGGACATAACGACCCGGGGAAACACTATACTCCCCAGATCTTCATTGCATTCGTGCTTGAGCAGTTTTAAGCTGATTACGGTCTGCCATTCACAAGTGGCAGGCTTGAGTGATTTAGCTTGACTGTTTGGCACGAATCAAATTTTTGGCGCCGCTGCCGGGGAGCTGTGCTGATTATCTTCCGTTTAGCAGATTAGTGATTTGGATATTCACTCCTTGTTTATACCATTTGTATGTGTTTATATTTTCTTTTTAAAATCAAAAACCCAAAAAGATTTTCATTCTTTGTTTTTGCAAAATGTTTTTCAAAAAGACCAAAAATATTCATCTTTACCCTCTTACCCTTTTTGATTCTGTATCTCTTTACCCTCTATCCATTTGATTCTCACTTCTTCTATTCTCATGGAATCTCTCGAGGACGAATTCTGGGACGAAGTTGAAAAACTTCAGACTGTGTCACAAATGTCTAGAATTCGTGTTGTTCGTGATGATCCATTCATTCTGCGTAGGGAAATGGAACGAGAAACCGGGGTGACAAAGGACCAGGTACTTCCTTTTGATAATGGGAGTGCCAAATACGTCCAACCTACGGTTATCCAAAGACCTAACCCCTCAATTGCTCCTAAACCGTCTAGAATTGATTCTAAACTTTCACGATTTACGGTTAAAAGCAAACATGCAGAATTTAGTCCGGTGACTAACCAGAATGACTTGCTTAATCTTCACGTTTCTCAAGAACCAGAATCAGAGACCATAACGGAAGTGGTGGAAATTGCTAGCTCTCAGAGCACACCACTTGTCCCACCTCCTGATTTTTCAAAATGTTCTTTGAGTCTTAATAGTCATTCAGATCACCATGTTGGTTTTGTTGATTCTTTGAATAAACTGATTCCTTCTTATAACTCTCAAATACAATCGTTTATTCCTTGTGTCGGTTGTGGTGAACCTCTCTTTGGTTCACCCTGTCGTTGGTGTACGTGTGTACAATGTGGTAATGATATTCATAACGGGAGTTGTTTGTTTTGTGGTTCGAGGAATTCATTTGATTATGATTCCAGTCAGAACTCATTTAACGACCCCTCAAACTTTTCCAATTACCCACCACAGCCCGACTTATCATCATATAACCAACATATCTGTTGTGAATTTTGTGGAGGTCCTCACCAAGGATTTGAGTGTCAATCCGGAAACACGTTTGTCTATGAACAGTTTTTCAGTGATGCTCAGAACTTTGGTTATAACCAAAATCCATATGATTCACCAGTCCAGACTCAACAGTTTTACTGTTGTGAGTACTGTGGAGGTCCCCATTTCAGCTCTGATTGTCAAATAGGGAATCCATTTCCTTGTAACAATCATGACTCTCACATGTTTGATAATTTCCAACCTCTACAGCACCATACGGTTCAAACTCCACCTGAGCCGTTGTCTCAAGAAATTTCCCATGATTTTGAAACCGCAATGAAATCACTTAATGATATGATGCAAAACTTCAAGGATCAAGTGAGTAATGAAAAGACCATGGGAGAATTGCTTGCCGAAGAGCGAGAAGAACGAGAGGCCCGCAAATCTAGGGAAGAATTAATAGTCCTAGAGCATGCAGCTCTAAGACGTTCCCAATTTCTTAAGGCCGCTCTATATGATGATGACGAGGAGAGTTTTTATCCTTTTAAAGATAATAGTTCTCAACTCCCTCAGTCAATTGATATCCCAGCAGTTGAGATTTCATCTCAAACAACTGCTATCACACCCGAAGCTCCCACTCACTCTCTGAACATGGGGGACGAGCATCTTGACACTGTTCCTGAAAAGGAATTGGACGAATTCATAAAGTCTAGTGTTGAGAACCTTGTCCCAATCCCGAGAGAGTCACAGGGAACTTCTGATCATATGTGTGATTCTCTTTCCCCTCTTGAGTGTTCAAATGATCATTTGGAAACTTTCTCTGATTTTAGCGACGATTGTGCTTCCTTTGGAAACATCGAGTATGTTGAGGCATCACTTCCTCAATCTGATGCTGATCCCCTTCTTGAGGAGTTCACCGATGAACTCACTCACATCAATCCACTCTTTGATTTCGAAGCCGATCTGGGAGAGACTGAAAGTCTCATTGATAATGATCATTCACTCACTTCTCACCCCAACAGTCCAATAGAGAATGTTGATCACTTTGTTCCCGAAACATTCAAAGCTACTTTCACTAATCCTCTATTTGAATTCGACTCTGAATTCACTTTAATTTCTGAGAATCCACTCTTTGATACTCAGATTGAGGATAGTGATGAGCCTACAATGGAACAAGAGTTCACAACTTCACTTCATTTGAATGATTCTCTTCATGAAGAGTTCTCCGGTGAACTCTATCATGACATATCTCCTCCGGAACATGATCATTTCTATTTTGATCTTGAGGATGATATTAGCTCGGAGGAAGGTGTACTCTATCGTATGAGTTTGCTTATTGATGATACTACCTTCACCCTTCCTCCCGATACGTCTGCATTTGAGGATGAGGAATGGATCTTGATTGTTATCAAGACCTTTCTTCCTTTCCTCAAATATCTTGTGATTTCCCTTCATCTTCACTCCTTCGGGAATGAAGACACTATCTTTGACCCCGGAATTTTCACTTACCATTTTTGAGCCGGTTCTATGTATATCTCATCGGTGTGGAACTTTCACGTGCTTCAAATGTTTGTCCAAACATCTTGAATGAAAGTCCGATGGAGATTGTCTCTTCCACTTACTTCCCCATGAACCAATTAATTCGGGGTCGAGTCAAGCTAGCGACTCGGTAATCAAAAACAGTAGCTAAACATGGGTTTTCACCCGTGTGTACCACCCTAGTGTGGGGGAGTCGCCCCACATGTTATATATATATAAGTTAAAAAAAAAAAAAAAAAAAAAAAAAAAAAAAATCTTCTTTCTAAATAATGGCCGTAGTATTTCCCTTTTACGTTCTTTGTTTCGGCATAACCGCCGGTACTTTGAATATTGGGGGCAATATTCATTTCTAGTGTGGGGGGGAATTCTCACGAATTTTATCATGTATTATACCACCTAATTCCCCCGTTTTTGGCCAAAATTTTTTTTTTGAGTAAGTGTTTTACACTTTCTCAATTGGTTATCAGTCCGCCTTGTCTAATAAACAAAAGGATTGGCTAATCCAGGAGCAAACGGCTCTTGGTAAAGATATCTCAAATCCGTTGACGGCTTGCAATTTGCCCAAAATTGTATGGTATTCAGCTCACCATATCCTAAAAAGTGAAGAGTTGGCTAGCCCGCAAGTTTATGGCTTGTGGTAAAGGCAGTGGAAAAACCATAATTGGTAATCAGCTCACCAAAGATAATATTGATAATTTATCTAAGAGTTGGCTAGTCCAGAGCAAACGGCTTCTGGTAAAGACAAAATCAAATCCGTTGAAAGCTGGTGGTTTGCTCAAAATCACATGGTTATCGGTGTACCATGGTTCTTACTTGAACTGAAATATTTGGCTACTCCAGAAGTAATGGCTTTTGGTAAAGAGATTCAAATCCATTAAGTTTTTCTCAAAAGATTGCTAGGGACTAGCAATAGTTTAGTGTGGGGGATTGATGAGTGTGCAAATACTCATCATTTTTAGTCAAATCTGAACTGCAAAACGGTTAAAAATGCTCAGAAATGCATCAAAATACTGAAAATATCTTAAAATTGCATTTTATATGTTTCAGATGCAAAATGTTTAAAATCAGATGAAAAATGAGCAAAGTTTGCATAATTGGCAGTTTCAGTCCCCCCAAGTTTCTAAAATTGTCAAAAATAGTCCCTGAGTCAAAATTTCAAAAGAAAAATCACCAAAGGTCCTTTTAATATCATAACTTGTCAAAATTAGTCCTTTGGTGAAAAATATAAAAAGTTTGAGAAAATTACAAGTTTGGTCCTCCAACTTTGAAAATTGGCAAAAATGGTCCCTGGAAAAATTGAAAATGGAAACTTTGGTCCCTGTACTATTGATACTTGTCAAATTCAGCCCTTGGATCAACTTTGAGATATTGGCAGCTTAGGTCCTTACAGTTTCAGAAATTGCACAATTGGTCCTTGATAATTAAAAACCCTTTTGCACCTTAGACCCTTGTCACAAGTACTTTGGACCCCTGCCAATTAAGCCTTTTGGACCCCCACTTTTGACCTCCCTTTTTAATAATACCCAGTCAAACCACTTTGACTTATCTCCTTCCCTCCCTCACGGGTACACCATTTTCCCCATCATTTCCCCCCCTGCAACCTTCTGCTCACACTCCACCCACCATCATACCCCTACTCTACCCCCCCCCCCTCCAAACACAACAAGCCAAGGAAGCATTAAAAACCTTCTCTAACCCCACACTCAAGCTCCAGCTGTTAAATATGGTTTTGGCGCCAAAAACACTTGAATGGCCAAGATCACTTGTAGACATCCAATGGTCAATAAAGTTGCTGGGATTTGTTCAGAGGAGAGAGACAAGGACCTTGGAGCTATAAAAGAGGAAGGATGAAGCTAGAGTGGGTAGTAGTTAACTTTTTAATTTTTCCTTATGTCGTTTTTTAGATTAATGTCTCAGTTTAAATAAAAATGTTGTAATTTCAGTTGCTTTGTATAACATTCAAGTTAAATCAGTATTGTAGGTGCTTTTGAGTATCAATCCAAGCTTTTTAGATAAATTTCATATTTCAGGCAACTGTTACAATTTTCAGTTTCAAAATTCTTATGTATAAGTGTTAGTAGCTTATTCTCAAGCTCATACAAGCTTATTTAAGCTCCTTGTAGCTTTTGATAAGCTGGTCAATCAGTTTTAAGCAATCTTGTAACTTGGTCAATAAAAGTCAACTGGGGCTCAAATTGGAATAGAAGCTGATAATGGGTGTTGCAGAGGTTTATTTGGGTTGGATTTAGTTAGGTTAGAGTAGTGTTAGTTCTGGTTTTAGCCTGCAACAACAGTTGGACTCATGTGAGTGATTATCTCCTTTTCAATTTTCAAATCAGATTGCATATTTTGTTTGTGCTTATATTTGTAGTTGTAAACTGCTTGAATTTGTTTATATAGTTGTGTTTAGGTCATGTAAGTTTAGTTTGATCAATGGGCTAAGTCAGTTTAGGAGTTTAAGTATTTTAGTTGCTTATCAGATCATTAAAAGGGTGTTTGGTTCAGAGTATTAAACTGCCTTTGGATTTGTTTCAAGAAATAAAAGGTGCTTAGGTAGTTTACTTTAAGGCTAGGATAAGTATTTTTAGCATCATTTCAGTAGACATTTCATCAAAAAGTCAAATCATACTTAGATCTGTCTTAACAGCTTACTGTTGGGATCTTATCAAACCATACTCTTATTTTGTGCTTAGAAATCTTAGAGCTAGCTTGCAGTAGTGTTATTTAATCAATTAACATCTTATTCAGTTCACAAATCAAGATCAAAGTTCATGAAAGTCAACATTTCACTTTTTTTCAAAAGTCAAAACCATGAAAACCTGTTTTCAGCTTAACTAGGAGGATTTTTCATTCACTCATTTCTGAGTCAATCTCCATGAAAATTGTAGTTTTAAAAAGTCCTATTGGTCTAATTTCTTATGGTCATTTTTATAGATTTTTGTGATTTTTTTATAACCATCAAAACAGCTTGTCAAAATGGGACTAGATGCCCTGTGCAGGGCATCAAGTCTGCACAGGGCTTGTGCAGATTTTGTAACTCTTGCACAGAGCTCATCTGAGCACCCCAAGGTCTAATTTTTGGTTTTAAGGTTCTTGGCCAGGTCTAGATTAGGTTCCAATCTTTGGTTTGTAGTTTCCAGCTTATCTAGTAGCTTATTAGTAGGTTGCAAGTAACCCCCCTCTCAACTGTTTTAGCTCGAAAGCTCAAATATCAAATCTGAGCAATCTGCCAATACAGAGGGTTTAGCTTGTTGTTTCTCATTGCATTTTGGTTATTTTAGCTTATTGTAGCTTCCATATCAGTTTGGTAGCTTTTGGTGTCCATTTGCTTATTCTAGTGCTTATTTCAATAAGCCTTTGCACATCATTTCCATAATTCCACACATAAGCACATGTTTTTCCAATTTTCCTAGATTCCAAATATAATTTTAGAGTTTTCCTGAAATTTTCAGATTTTTCCTAGTTGATTTGCTATTTTTCTTAATTTAAATTAGTTTTTAAGCATTTTTAATTAGCTTTTAATACAAAAAATTCAGAAAAGGTTCAAAAAAAATAATTTTTCATTTTTCTTAGGTTTAGATAAAAATAAAAAGTAAAAAAAGTAATTTTCCAGATTTTTCATAGTTTATTTTGTAATTTTTAGTAATTTAATTAGTTTTTAATAGTTTAAAATTCATAAAAAATACAAAAATAATTAGAAAAATACAAAAATAGTTTTGAAAATTCTATTTTGATATTTTAGATTTTTCTAAGTCTTAATTTTATTTTTCTAGCTTTATTTCCTAATTTCTTGTATTTTAGGTAATTATTTAATAGTTAAAAATAGTTTTTAATTAATAATAATTAATTAAATAGTTATAAAAATAATTTTCTTTTTCTATAAATTTTCTTTTATCATTAGGATTGTAAAAATATCATTTTCATATTTTTAGGGTTAATATTGATTTAGTTTCACGTTTTTATTTTGTACGTCGCATAGTTTTTATTTCAGTTTTATAAAAACATAAAAACAAAAACATCATTTTAATAATAGTGATAGCATTTATTTAATAGATTTTATCTTTTTAACTTTCTTTAATTTGCATTTAAGCCGTTGTAATTTGTTGGCTTTTTCTGTAGTTATAATCATTCAAATCCTTCTTTTCCGTTCAAATCTCTCGATCACTATTCGTTTGATAATCCATTGCATAGCTCGCTGGGACATAACGACTCGGGGAAACACTATACTCCCCAGATCTTCATTGCATTCGTGCTTGAGCAGTTTTAAGCTGATTACGGTCTGGCATTCACAAGTGGCAGGCTTGAGTGATTTAGCTTGACTGTTTGGCACGCATCAGACTCTGTATTCGCGATGAAATTCATGCCCTGTTGCATTCCATTGTGGACTTGTAAGGTTGATCCTGGTTTGGTAGCTTTCCATTCCAAGCTGAAAGTCCTCAACCCTTTTTCGAATGACTAAGCCCCTGATCCAAAGGTTGACAGCAGCAGAGAGGGCCTTTTTCTCACGGACAGGCAAGTGCTCAAGGTGTCCTTGGAGATTCAAGAGATAGAGATCTTTGAAATCATTTGGCAGCAGATGTTTGAAGTCGTTTTCTTCAATAGTATACTCTTTCAAGTCTACTCTTTTAAGAACTATCTTCTTCAAATACTCATAGCCATAGATTGGGAAGATCTCTACACGAACAACACTTAAGATATGCAGCTTGGATCGAACATCTTTGCGTCTTTTATCAGCACCATGTCTTTTGATGTAGAAGTTCTTCTTTTTGTACCACCAGTGAGAAATACCATATGAAGCTGCAATGTCATACTTTTGTTCTTTGACAGCCCAAAATTGATCAGGAACCATCTGTTCAAGTCCCTGATCAGAGTAGGTTGCAGCTTTCATTTTAGAGATCAAAAGAGCTGGTCTTCTTTCTGTAGAACGGGTACACAGATAATCCAAGTCACGATTGAAGAAGAATTCAGCCTGAATGGTCATCTGTCCAGGTTCACCGCCTAGAGGAAGAGGCTTGTTCACATTGAAACGACAAATATGCTCAATGACTTGATCATTCAGCATCTTATGGCATTCTTCCATCTGGTATTGGAGTTGGTTGGCATCTGAGTGAAAAACTTTAACAATTTCATAAGCTTGTCCTTCAAGATCTCTTGGAGTGATGGAAGAGATACTCTTCCGTTCACAATACCACCTAATGAAGCTTCCCATATCACCAGTGAAGTGCAGAAGAGAGTCTTCAGCTGGAACTTCATAATCATTGGTGATAGTTGATACCCAATTGTTGTCAGGAATAATCGTTTCAGACTCTGGGATGGACCATGAAGGTTCTGGAGTAAGAGGTCTCTCCTCAATAATACAGCTTTGAATTGTGTCCCTTGAAGGTGCAACTCTGGATGTGCTAGTACGTTTACCTGCCAAGTATGCATCAAACCAATCTTCTTCTGATGGCTTAGGAATATGCTTGGTGGATGCGTCATCTTCATCAGATTCTGACTCTGCCATGACATACGACTCTTCATGAACCATTTGATCCTCAGGAATTGAAGAGATTGTGGGTGTGAACCTTGAATCAACCATCGTCCAGGCAGCGGATTTCTTCTGAGTTCCCTGATCTCTGGTAGGACTAGATTGATTGGAAGGTTTTTGTGGTGATGATGGTGGAGGTGGTGGAGGTGTAGAGGTTGTCTTAGAAGATCCACTCGCTCCAGAAGTTCCAGCACCCCCAGTTGGAGGTGGAGGTGGAGGAGGATCTTTAGGACCTTTACTCAATGTTTCCAACACTATGGTCCTTCTTTTCTTCTTTGCTTCTCTTTCTCCAATGTCTATCAAAAACTGTACATGATTGTCGTGCTTAATTGATTCTTCGAGAGCCTCATATAGCTTCTTATGGACTTCATGCTTATGCTCGCCAGCTTCATACATCTTATCTGAAAGTACAGCTCTCATATCTGCAATAGGTAGATCCTTGAACCGTCTAAGAAGTGGAGCTTCCATTGCCCATTCCACAACATCCTTAACTTCACCTTCAATGGCGTCTGCAACCCCTTCATCAAAGTTGAGGTGCTCCAACCTATAGACACGATCCACAAGGGAATCAACAGATTTCGGTAGTTGCCTTTCAAGAGCTTCAATGCTTTTTACTGCTTTGTCAAGCAGGTGATCTGAAGTAAGAATTAGAGGTGGTGAAGCAGGTGGAGTTTCCATATCAGCAACTGTAACCACTGGTTCAAGGGATAGATTCTTTGCAGATTCAGGTGGTGAAAGTGCGGTTACTTGATCAGGTTTGGGAGGTGGAGGTGCGGTAGTGAGTAAAGATGCTGACATAGGAGGAATGGTAGATGTGTCTTGCTGAATATTGACATTAAACATGGATTGTGTATCCTCTTTATCATTATCTTGCTTAGAAGACTCAGTATCTATAGGTTTGTCATTTAAGAATTGATCTCCGAAAGTGAAGTCTGTATCTAGGTTCTTTAGTGAAGATAGAGAACCAGTAGATAGATTTGGTTCTTCCATGTGCATGGTCTCATCAGATCTTGACTCAAGATTCTCCTGTGAGTCTTTATGCACCAAGTTATCAATATTCTGATCAGACTGAGTAACACTTGATGCAGGAGGTTCTTTTAATGTTTCAGGCACTTTTTCCAACCCAGATTGTTCCTTAGTTGAAGAGGATTCAGTTCTTCTCTCCAGTTCATATTGATGTGTGGTTCTTAGTGGGGAAGATGAGATTGTTAGAAGCATTTGAGCGGCTTGTTCAGTATCAGCACTAACAATCCCTTTTCCTTTGTCTTGTGTTATTGGGGTTGTTTGTCGTGGCAATTGATCAGGTTCTCTTATCACTACTCCTCCAACTGGTGCACTCACATTATGACTTTCTAGGCTTTGCTGGATTCCAAGTTGTAGAGCAGCATCATCTTCATCAGTCAACCTCCTATTACCCCTTAAAACCTCACTATCTTCACCAATTTCCTTTTCCACTTTCTTCTTCTTTCCTTTCTGCTTCTTGGATGTGGAGTCTGAATGTTGTGACCTTTCACGTCTCTTTTTAGGAAGAGAGGCATAAGACGCTTTTGATCCTGAAGTGGACTAGGGAGCATTGGGTTGTATAGAAGTGGGTGTGACATTATCAGAGGATCTGGCAGCACTTTTGTTGTACTGTTTGAAGTAGTCCTTCTTCTTGATATCGTCCGTGAGTAGGATATCAGGAATTGGCAATCCAAAGATTTCTTTATCCATACCTCTAGGAACATATTTAAGGTTTCCTAAAACAAATTCATCTTCTGCATTATGTAGAGCTGATCCAATCCTGGGGTTGAAGTTGTGAGTCTGTTGCAAGTACTGGATAACAAGCTTTGAAAATCTGATGCTGGGAATCACAAGCTTGTTCAGTTTCTTTCGACCCTGAGCTTTATTCTGAAAGTTTGTTCTATCAGATATGAATGTGTGCATTGATAATGAAAATTCTTCCCAGATACGATCTGAGACATTCACATTCACCCTATTGACGATACCCCATAGGATTTGCAAGATGGGAATTCTCACTTTATCGAACCCTGATGTTTTGTGATAAGGTTTTAAAAGGTACCATTTTGAGGGGTCGTTTTAACCCTTATTTGATCACTTTTGTATCCGTTATTGCTTAATATCATTCCTTTTCACATTTTAGGTCTCTTGAAGGCAAAATGCTGGAATGGCACTTATTTGGTCGAAAAGGCGCGAATATACGAAGAAAATGGCCAAAGTCAGAATCGAGACAATCAAAGCTGCTGAAAACAGAAGGCGACGGCGTCACTGCTTAACTGCGACGCCGTCGGAGGAATTTGTGATGGTTCAGAAGAGAAAATGCTAGTTCTGAAGGATGGCGTCGGGCTTTAAAGGAGTAGACCGTCGCAACTCAGACGGCCTAGATGCGACCCAGACGACGTCAGAAGCTGAAGAGGACGGCGTCACAGACATAAGGTGACGCCGTCGCAAGGTTAACATGGCCAAGACGAAACCCTAATGACGACGACACGACGGCATCACAAAACATAAGGTGACGCCGTCGCATATGTAATATTATATATAGAATCCGAATTTTTCAGTTTTAGGAGAGTCTTTTTGGAGTAAAAACCTAAAACCGAACCAAGGGTGTCTTGTACAGTATTTTAGGGTTCCAAACCCTATCTTACATCAAGATAAGTATTTACTTCATCAATTCAATTATGTCTTTGATTATTTGTGTGTATGCTTGCATGTTCTCCATGTCCGGCTAATTTATTTGTGTGTTTGCTTAGGGAGTATGAAACTTAATTATTGAATATTGATTGGTTGTTTCTTATCTTAGTTGATTAATGATCTAGTAATGCGATAGGTCATTCGTTGTGTACTTAATGCTTGATTCATCTTTGTGAACCTTAGAATATAATTACCTGAGTAGTTGTAAGCTAAACCATCCAAAGAGTGCCTTAGAGTAAGAGTTTATTATCCCTAGTGGGTTTTGTAGACGAGACCCTTTGGTAAGTTCAAAGAGTTAGGGAGAAACGCATACCCTACAACTTTAGACACACAACGCAACTAAGAATAAGGACGTGACAACTCAACCATCAATAGGAGATAATTAAGGAGTAGTAAAACCTAAGTAAACACATCTTTAAACTATCATACGAGCACACATTAATTAGACATAGACTACCACCACCTTAGTTTAGATAATTAGATAATAGTAGAGTAATCGGTAGAAATACCAACCCCCCCCCCCAAATCCAATACCCGAGATTCGTACTTTTCAATTTCCTAAAAAAACATAAAAAAGATAAAAAATAATCTTCCTCAACCTTAACCTTAGCGTAGTAACTTCTCACTAGCATTCCTATTCCCCTAGAGAACGATATCAATACCCGTGGCTTACCCTAATACTACACTACAATGATTAGGTTCACTGCCTAGGGTGTTGAAAAACTTGCTCGACGAAAAGGAAGTTCCTTTGACCCCGAACGCACTGCGTAAGCGTATCAAATTTTTGGCGCCGCTGCCGGGGAATAGAATAGCTAGTTAGTAGTCCACCTCGTTTAGGTTCTTTGCTTGATTCCTATCAAGTAATTTTTTTTTCTCATTTTTAGCTTCCTCTTAGTCTATCCCCCTTCTTCGTGACCTTTGTTCGTAACACCCATCACTTTTCATCATGGAAAGTGATAACCAACCACCACTCATCAACCCACCACCAAATGACCCGCCAAGAGCCCGTACTCTTGGTGAATACTGAAGACCAAGCCACCTAGGCTATAGGAACACCATTGAGCTTCCCGACCAAGCCCAAACTACGGCCCTGCGATCCGACACCATCCGGTTGGTGCAAAACGGATGTGCATTCCATGGACTTCGTTCCGAAGATCCAAATCAGCATCTGAGGGATTTCCTCAAAATTTTCGATTCCATTGACCTTGATGCTACTACTCGGGAGACCACGCGCCTGCGTCTCTTCCAATTCTCTCTACGGGACCAAGCTAGTAATTGGCTTGAGCGACTTCCCGCCGGCTCCATCTCAAGTTGGGATGATCTTACCTCTCGCTTCCTTGCTCAATTTTTCCCACCGGGGAGAACCACTAAGCTTAGGAATGACATCTTGATGTTCCAACAACGTCAAGGTGAATCTCTCTACGAAGCATGGACCTGATTCAAGGACTTACTTCATAAAGTCCCTCATCACGGCATTGATCTTTGGCTCCAAGTCCAAATCTTTTATGATCATGTCAACTTCCCCACTAAGCGATCCATTGACCAAGCGGCCGGTGGAAAACTTAGTGATCTCACCACGGAAGAATCATGGGGTATAATAGAGGACCTTGCCCTCTACGACAACGAAATTTGGGATGACCCCCGTGAGCTACCTAAAACCGTCAAGGCAATCTCCTTGCCTTCCATGTACTCACAACCTTCCGACCGTAGGATGATCGAACTTGAAGATCAAGTTAAATTCCTCATGAGTTCCTACGAAAATCCTAAGTCTTCACACCATGTGAACAAAGTTTCTTCCTCGTGCGAGCCGTTTTGTGATCCTCATAACACGCGCACTAGCACCCGATCCCCCGAACACGCTTCCGTTGACTACTCATCCTCGCGTATTAATGGAGCGGGAGGAAGATTCCCTACAACACCCGGACCTAGGAATTTCAATGAAACCCGTGAGGCATGGAAAAACAAGCCCGACTTCTACTGGGGACAAACCAAAGAATTCACCTCTAATGATTTCTCATGGCCCCCACCTAACGGTCCTAACCAACAAAACATCGAAGGGATGTTGCAAAACCTAGTTGCATCCCAATAAACCCAAATGGCTAAGCTCTCGGACCGCTTTAACCATCAACAAGCCGAGATGGATAGGAAGATAGACAACATTTTGAAAGCCATAACCAATAGTGATAGGAAGGTTAGTGCTATCTCAACTCCCGAACCTTCAGGTATAGAGATTAAGGATCCAAGCAAGCTAACTAAGCACGTTCAATTCGTCAATACCATCGCCTTAGTGAAACCTGATAGAACAGATGACGAAGAGGACCATACGCTTGTGAATAATGAAACACCCGATGAAGTAGATGAAGTAGACATTGACTATTTCAACAAATTTCCTATGGAAGAAGAACTATCTCGCCACCCTCACTTAGTGCGTGACCTTCGTCACATGTATGTTAGGAAAAGCCCTAGAATCAAGTTTGGAAACCCTTAGAATCTTAACATACCATGTTGCATAGGACACCTTTTTGTGGCAAAGGCCTACATTGATCGCAAATCCCCAATCAACATAATGACTAGCACCTACTACAATTGGATAATGATGAAGCCTATCCCAACTAGGCAAGACCCCGATAATCCTAGGGATAAGTGCAATTTTCTTGGTAGAGTTAAGGGATTGCCCATCTATGTAGGTAGTTTCACGTTCCCTACGGACTTCATAATTGTGGATGATATTAGCACGGCCATAGACTCTAGCTTGTCCCACGTTATTCTAGGAAAACCTTTCATAGAAAGCACCGGGATGACCTATGACCCCTCGTTAGGAGTAGTGCGATTCAAGGATGAGACCGACGACATAGCTTACCAAATGCCGTTTAAGATTGAGAAGTTTTCATCACTCTCTAATGATGAAAAGGAATTTAAGCTGTCGTTCTATTATAGGAATGATAAGGATAGGGAAAAGGGAGTAGATTATGTTATGACTAAGATTTTCGGGTTCTATAAGGATTGTTTGAACTTAGGACTGAAATATAGGACCGAGTGGGGAGAGGACGAACTCTTAGAGAGGTGTATCATAGGACACTTCTACAACATGGAATCCCCCGGTAGAGACCGTCAAGAGGGCGGTAATGAGAAAACGTAGGAGTACGACTACGAGTCTAGCTACAAGACTCTTAAATAAAGAAAAGCGCTTCGTGGGAGGCAACCCATGCTTAATTGTTTGCTTGTTAGTGTCATATATCTTTTATTAATTGTTTATCCTCATGTTTAAATTTATAAAAATGCTTTATTTTGTTTTTAACATCGTCTTAATTGCATATAAAGGTATTTTACATAAGGGATAAGTGTAGGGAGGATTACACACGTTTTCAAAAGAAACGTAAACATGAGAATAACAATTAACTAAAAGATATGTATGTTTGTTTGTTCGAGTCAAATGCTTGTATCGAGTCATAATGGATGTTTTTGCAGAAATTTTTCCAGATTCTAAAGATGTAAATTTTCCAGAATTTTTTTCAGAAAATCGCAGAACAGTTTTTGTCAGGATAACCTGACGGCGTCAGGATTGCAACCTGACGGCGTCAGGATTGCAACCTGACGGCGTCAGGAAGGAGTAAAAACATCAGATCACTTTTTCTCGTTTTCTGAGCTACTTATACATTTTTGGAATTTTCCAGGTCTTAATTTTCTTAGAAATTCTGTAAACATCCATTCCACAAGCATTATATCCTAGTTTAAATCGAGCCTTATATATTTTATTACCGCCGATTTTACGCGAAGGTTTCGTTTGTTTTGTTCAAGTGTGCAGGTTTAGTTTGTCAAGAAGAAGTTACACAAGATTGGAAGGAGCTTTTCACGCAATAATTCTTCTTGGAAAGGATTTAACCACCACTTTACACGGATCCTACCGAGCTAATCAGGGGAGTATTAGTTTCTTTCGTTTTTGATTACCTTCTTTTATCATAACTTTGATACTTTCGGGGAACATTGGGGACAATGTTCAGTTTAAGTGTAGGGAGGGAAAATAAAACGGGAACTTTGAAACTATGCTTATCCTTGATTATTTGCTTTGTCCAATTGTGATTGTGTAATAAACCATGAGAAAATGTCGGTTAGGGTAATTTTGGCACCAAATTTAAAATTTTTCATGACATATAGGAGTGGGCCATTAGTCTTAACAAAAGCGTCTCACGGATAGGAAGTTATATGACTAGCACAAAAACCCTTTACCACCCAAATTCCACCAAAAATGTGAGGATCGCCCTTAGATTAGTAGGAATTAAAAGCATTCATCTTCAATGCTTAGAGTGTGAACCGGTAGTATATTAGATTCTAGAACTTGTTTTGTGATGCATTCCGAGATCGCAAGTAAGACTACACTTGTGTAGTTAGGAATAACTAAATGATAAGAGGCATTAGGATAACCCTTGTTTGATACCCGTAATATAATTACTTCTTCCACATCGGTTGAGTAATTCCCCCACACCCTTTGCGTTGTACTCATCTTTAGTACACGATACCCCTAGTTAACCCCTCAGAGCCTATCCTTTTCGAGGTTCTCGTGATGTTTCGGTTTTTCCGGAATATCAATGAAGAGCATTCTTTACACCCCCACCCCCAAATATACACCCAAATCGCCTTAGCCTACCCCTTATGCACTCACTTTTAGTGCAAATGTTTGTTATCACCCTAAACCCTTAGTTTAATTATCTGGTTGCTTGCATGAGTTGCTAAGTCGAGTCATATCCTTTGTATACAGTTTTGGGACAATTGGGATTCATGGGAAAAGTTAAAGTTTATGAAATGACGGGAAGGGAACGTTAAATTCAAATTCCCTTTGTTTGCGTAATAATGTACCCCAAGTGTTTTGATCTTTTCAATTCGGGTCAAATTAGTGTTAAAGTAATAAAAACTCAAGTGTAGGGATGTGCCTATAAATCCCTATCATTTTGATGTTACCGTAGAGGATGGTAGAGTAAAAGTGTATGAAAAAAAATCGAAAAAAATAGAAAAGAGAAAAAGAAAAAAAAATAGAGTGTAAAAAAAAAAAAAAAAAAAAAAAAAAAAAAAAAAAAAACGGGCTACCATCCTACATCTATCCTTTAAATTTATGTTTGTTTATTTCCGTTACCTAGAGTTTTAGAGTGTCGAGTCTTGGCTTAGCAACGCCATTCTTCGTATGCATTTAACATAGAGATTTTTGACTTGCCACCACTAAATAGCCTATCCCACCAAACCCTTGTTTCCCTACCGTAAGCCTAACATTACAACCCTTTAAAAGACCTCTTTGATAGTCTTTCCTAGGTGCTTACGCCAAAGCGATGGAGGTTTGATCTATTCTCAAGCCTATGGTAATCTATGTACTAGGACCGGTTAATGAGTGTTTATCTTCCATTTCCTATTTGTTATATTTCATATATACACCCGAGAGAGATGTGAGTATCCAAACACCCCATGTGAGGTGCTAGTATGTAATTTCCGTGCTTGTTATGACTTTTGCGGGGCTTATATGTGTTGTGGACCGTTTTGAATCAATGCTTCATGACCCCTAACTTATAAATTAATTGGCTAAAAGCACATTTGCTTGAGGACAAGCAAATAACAAGTGTAGGGATATTTGATAAGGTTTTAAAAGGTACCATTTTGAGGGGTCGTTTTAACCCTTATTTGATCACTATTGTATCCGTTATTGCTTAATATCATTCATTTTCACTTTTTAGGTCTCTTGAAGGCAAAATGCTGGAATGGCACTTATTTGGTCGAAAAGGCGCGAATATACGAAGAAAATGGCCAAAGTCAGAATCGAGACACTCAAAGCTGCTGAAAACAGAAGGCAACAGCGTCACTGCTTAACTGCGACGCCGTCGGAGGAATTTGTGACGGTTCAGAAGAGAAAATGCTAGTTCTGAAGGACGGCGTCGGGCTTTAAAGGAGTAGACCGTCGCAACTCAGACGGCCTAGATGCGACCTAGACGACGTCAGAAGCTGAAGAGGACGGCGTCACAGACATAAGGTGACGCCGTCACAAGGTTAACGTGGCCAAGACGAAACCCTAATGATGGTGACATGACGGCGTCACAAAACATAAGGTGACGCCGTCGCATATGTAATATTATATATAGAATCCGAATTTTTCAGTTTTAGGAGAGTCTTTTTGGAGTAAAAACCTAAAACCGAACCAAGGGTGTCTTGTACAGTATTTTAGGGTTCCAAACCCTATCTTACATCAAGATAAGTATTTACTTCATCAATTCAATTATGTCTTTGATTATTTGTGTGTATGCTTGCATGTTCTCCATGTCCGGCTAATTTATTTGTGTGTTTGCTTAGAGAGTATGAAACTTAATTATTGAATATTGATTGGTTGTTTCTTATCTTAGTTGATTAATGATCTAGTAATGTGATAGGTCATTCGTTGTGTACTTAATGCTTGATTCATCTTTGTGAACCTTAGAATATAATTACCTGAGTAGTTGTAAGCTAAACCATCCAAAGAGTGCCTTAGAGTAAGAGTTTATTATCCCTAGTGGGTTTTGTAGATGAGACCCTTTGGTAAGTTCAAAGAGTTAGGGAGAAACGCATACCCTACAACTTTAGACACACAACGCAACTAAGAATAAGGACGTGACAACTCAACCATCAATAGGAGATAATTAAGGAGTAGTAAAACCTAAGTAAACACATCTTTAAACTATCATACGAGCACACATTAATTAGACATAGACTACCACCACCTTAGTTTAGATAATTAGATAATAGTAGAGTAATCGGTAGAAATACCAACCCTCCCCCCAAATCCAATACCCGAGATTCGTACTTTTCAATTTCCTAAAAAAACATAAAAAAGATAAAAAATAATCTTCCTCAACCTTAACCTTAGCGTAGTAACTTCTCACCAGCATTCCTATTCCCCTAGAGAACGATATCAATACCCGTGGCTTACCCTAATACTACACTACAACGATTAGGTTCACTGCCTAGGGTGTTGAAAAACTTGCTCGACGAAAAGGAAGTTCCTTTGACCCCGAACGCGCTGCGTAAGCGTATCATTTTGCCAGATAAGCATAAGTTGAGAACTGTTGTCATTGCTCTCCAGGGTTGATACATGTGTCCAGTGATGATGTCGGAAGCCCTTGATATGCTAGTCTGATATCCCAAACCAATTAGAAAGACAATTAGATCGTCAGCACCAGGTGGAGGTTCAGAACGTATGTTGGGGTTACAGGGAGTAATTCCTAGAGCCTTGCTAAGAATGTCCGAATCAATCACAAATTCCCTATCATCCAGTTTGCAGGAGTATTTAGCTGTGATTTTGTCCCATTGAATGGTGTTCTAGAATTGTTGTATGTAAATGGTGGGAATTGTGCATTGCTTGGTAATGGCATCGAAGAAGTTTGTGTTCTTGAGAATATCAATAGACACTTTGAGGATAGGATTTTGTTGCAACTTTTGAAGGTCCACATAACAGTTACTTTTTCCAATTTCTGCCCATTGACTTTTAGGAAGGATTTCGTCATCTGAAAGGACTTTGGGTGGAGCAGAAGATGCAAAGTTCTCAGCAGAGGTTGTGTTTGCCATTGAAGATCTAATGATAAATACAACCAACAACAATGATTGGGAACATGTTAGATTATAAATGGTTAGTTAGACATCATTGAATGCACCCTTATGTTATAAACACACAAACTTAGAAGCTCAGACAGGGTTCCTATAAGCATATAGAGAAAGATTGAGTGGCAATAGCGAGACATTAAGGATAAAGACTCCATTTGATACAGTTTTCATGAGACGAGTTGTTTTGGAATTAAACGGTTAAAACGCACATTTGTAAAGAAATAATGTCATGAAACAAGATACAAATGTAGAAATGATATAACAGATTGTATGAAACAAGTTGTAACATTAAGTTGCCACAAGGGAATCCAAGTACAACTTGATCAAACAGAAATGTTATAGCATGTCACAAAGAGTAAGTTGTCAATACAAGTTGCTACAGTAAAACCTGAATCAAGATTGTAAGCATGAGATTATCCTAGCAAGTTGCCTTAAAACATTTTAATAACCCTAGTCGTCGTATGAAAAATAAACCAATTAAGTCGCTAATCATAAATGGACAAGTCGCTAAACAAGGCTAAGTCGCTACCTGAAAACATACTATGTCGCTAACTTGTAAAGACAAGTCGCCATCAACAGTAACTCAGCCAAGTCGCTACAAATCAGTTCACTAAATCGCTACAATTACTAAGTCGCTAACTTGTAAAGACAAGTCGCCATCAACAGTAATATTGCTAAGTCGCTACGATTTACTACGCTAAGTCGGTAACTTGAGAGCACTTAATAGTAACAACTCGCCACGAAGAAATTGAACACTAACTCGCTACCAAGAACATTATCACAACAGATAACTCGCCACCAAGAACTCAACCAATATCATTCAAATAACATCGCAAACCATTCAACATAATCAGATCATCATAATATTTTAGAAACACAACCCAACCCATTCAGTTAATCCATACACACAAACGATTACAGACACACAATCTAACTCAAATCATAAAGAAGACGCTCACAAATTCATTAATACACAACTTCATGAGAATTACAACAATCCTAGTGCATCCAAACAGCCCTTAATCTATTAACACATATATCACAATTAATTCCATTCAATAATTCCAACCACAAACCTATACGAGGTAATCAAAATCTGAGGATCAAGTTCCGTGGGATCTGTTAAGGAAAATGGAGTTAGGAAATGCATAAATTCATCGTATTTTGAGGACAAGAAAACAAGTTAATATTGCCATACCACACGCAAGTCGCTACGAAGATCCTTGAGAGAGAAAGAGAGAAAGTAAGGTATTTAAGTTTTTGAAAAAACAAAAAAAAATGGTAAGTCGCTAGGGTAAGTAGAGCAGAATAATCAAGAAAAACAAGTTGACACTTTTGGTCCCTGTGGTTTAGTGATTTGTGTAGCAACTAGCTATCAAAGGATTTTAATAAGTCGCTAATGTTTTTCAAAGCAAGTTGCTAACATAGTCATGGAAAGTTGCAATCTTATCATATTATGTATAGTAGACATTTATAATCCATGGACTTAACAGACTTATCAGATAGCATACTAACACAGATAAGCATACTATCACAATGATCACCATGAAACAAATAAACCTTCAATACATGAGTACACAAAGATCACCACAAAGGCAAGACAAGACAGCAACCTACAACTGAGCACACACCATAACCAGCACTAAAGCAGATATAAACAATATATCTTGAAAATAATCTTCCCCTCAATCAATGTCGACAAAGACCATTGATTGACTTTAACCCACCCGTTTTAAAATAAGAATATATCAGTTGTTCGAACTTCATCTATGATCCCGTATCATTATTGAATGACATTTCTAGGATCGTAGATGTTATCGATAACAACGAATATATCCTTTATTAGATGGAAGTAAATGACTAAAATTATGAATTTAAAAGAATGAAATATTTTAAAAGTATTAAACCAAAAAGTACAAAATGTTTTAATGTTTTCTTTGGTATTTTTTTTTAAACATTTGTACTCAGATTTAAAAGAGCGAGTCCTAATTCAAGATGAATAGGAGTCAAAGTAAGAGGTACATCAATTCTGGCATGCTATAGCTCCTGACTGAGCCATATTCATTTCTGATGGAAACCAAGTCATGAGGTTCCTGATTGAATTGAGCATTGTACCTGAAAAATACTGAGAGCACATTGTACTAGAAGCACATGTAGAATTGCAACAGGATGGGTTAGTGACATGAATAATCTCACTATTGGATGTAACACAGTTTAATATAGACGTATCATTATTAGACATCCTTTTAGGCTCAATATACTTGAAGAGTTTTCTTGTGGGCATCCACTTAAGGCAAGATCTAGGTATGTAAGTCCGTTTGGATTCTGTGAACTTAAATAATCTGCCAGTAGGAATCCATTTGAAGCAGCTACTAATAGATTTGTATGTGTTCACTTCCCTGTTTTGACTATTTGTCCTTTTGTGATTAGTGTGTTTCTTAGGGGATTGATCAGCCAAATGATGTTTCTTATGAGAACTAGTCATACTTCTAGTATTTCTGAACTTTGAGCTTTGAACATTTACCTGGGTTTTGAGATTCATCATATCGGAACGAAGCAATGAAGTGACTGGTTTTGTCAAAACAACATTCTCATCAACTTGGGAGGCAAGCCTAGATTTCGATGGTTTAATTCTTTCAGTTCTAAAGGCATTAGGCTGCTTAACTACTGTACGTTTAGATTGGTTCTGAACCGTTGACTTTCCCAAAGTTGATGGTTTTGCAAACTTAGTATTCATCCTATTTCCAATAGATTTCCTAAGCTCATTTTTTAAAGCAACAATATTGAAGCTCTTATCCTGAATTTGGGCTTTGAGGTCATCAATGTCTTTCAACAAGATGTTAGATTGATTGATCAACTTGGAATTGGTCTCCTCTATGTTCTTTCTTAATGACTCATTTTCTCTTAATAGGTTGGACACACATAGAGCTAGTTCAGCATTTCTAGATTCTAGTGTATCACTCATCTCATGATAATCATATTTCTGCACATCTGAGAGTAGTAATTTCATATTGCATATGGTAGAATCTTTGTCCTGAATCTGGGTTTTTAAATGATTAATTTCAAAAAATTCTGGAAATTCCTGATTAATACAAGATTTTTTTGCATAAACACTTTCATCCTTTTGTTGCATTTCAATTTCCAATAAAATACAATGTTTTTCAAGAATTGAGTATTTGTTTGAAATTCATCATATACCCTTTTTTCAATCATGTCATTAGCTTTAATAGTTTTAGATTCAGGCTCAACCAAGATCGATTTCATAGTGTTATGTTCATAGTTAGAGTCAGGTACCTTAACATATGAATTACTGTGATCAGTTAAGTGTACCTCATCACCTGAAACCTTTTCTGACTCTGAGTCTTTGAGATCAGTACAGTTGTCTTCATCCTCTTTTATTGCAACTGAACTTCTGCATTCGGTATCATTCATTGGTTCAACTGATCTATTGCATGACCTGTCACAATCTTCCCATAGTATCACTTGACACTCATTCATTTCATTCAGCTTGTAATTCTCTTTAGTAGCTTCCTTAATGTATATTTCCACATTACTCATAAGTTGAATAAAGGTGTTTCTGAACTCATGAATTTCCATTCCAGTGTGTTTCTTGAATGAGATTCCAGTCATGTCATCATCAAAATCTGAGGAATATTCCCCCTGGATAAGTGGCTGAAATTGATAGAAGATTACTTGAAGGGCTGCATTAGATTCCTCAGTAGAGAACTTTTCTTTGGTAATTTGAAACCTCAGTTGTTCTAAGTTAAGTAACACAGTTCTTGTCAAAGTGGGAAAGTCCTGACGAAGAATAGCACTGCTTGTTCGATCCATAGTTGTGGATAAAAGTAGTTTGAGATGCTGATGAAGAAGTTGAAAGGGATCAATGTAGTATTCCATTTGCTTTGCATTATTGTTCATCAACTGGTGTGGTTCGTTGAGGTTTGACTCAGAAGGTGAGGAGTTTTGATCACAATTTGATGAATCAATCAAGGTAGGACATTCAGAAATGCAACCAGTTTCATTGTTCTAAGAGGTATCATAGAGTTCAAGCACTTTGGAGATAAATGGGTCAGTGATGTAGGACATTGTGGGTGGAGGAGTATCTGCTGCATGAACGTCCTCGGCAACAGTGGAGATGATAGTAGGAATATTGGTAGACATGTTAACAGATTACACGGGATTTTATAACTTTCTGATTAAACCGGGAAATAGATTCTTTCACGGGATTTTACTGAATCAAGAGAAAACCGTATTAAAACAAGAAATCACCCAAGTCGCTAGGAAACCTTGAACCAAGTCGCTAAGTGCCAAGTCGCTGTTATACCAAGTCGCTAGCAAAATTTTGACAGCAAGTCGCTAAGAACCAAGTCGCTAATTTGTCAAGTCGCTAAATAGCAACTCGCTAGGTACCAACTCGCTAACACCAAGTCGCTAACAATATAAAGTACAAGTCGCTAACTTACAACAAGTCGCTACGTGTAGTGGAGAATCCACTACGTGTACTTTTTTTCTGTTTGTCTCAATAGACAAGTCGCTAGGACCAAATCGCTACCAAATAACACTCCAACTCGCTAACTTTTTATGAAGCAAGTCGCTATGATGCATATCACACCGAGAACCAAGTCGCTAGCAAGAAAATCACATAAACACCACTTTTCAATCCAAAAACAACTCAACCACGATGATTCAAGCCTTCAAAGTCAAAACCTAAACACTTGTGATGATTCTAAACACAAAAGTACTATCAAAATCCAAACTTTAACACTAGAAATCAATCAAATGATGCAAAAACCACTAAACTTTTTCAAACTCAAAAACCACTAGAAATCCAAAGATATGTAAGAGATGATCTAACCTGGCTCTGATACCAATTGTAACATATTGGATTTTACATATACATCATAACATTAACACTTTAAGCGTATAGATGATTTTAACGTGATGGGTGTGGAAACATCTTCAGCTAGTGAGTTAGCCTCAGTTTGCACTACTTATTTGCCCGTTGTGCCTCTTCCTGTTAGTACTTTTGATATTTCCGCGATACCCCTTTCTGTTGAAGATTATGATGTTGGTAGGTCCGACACCCTTGTTGAGGTTGCGAATGACCCATCTTTTGAAGTTAGTGAGGTCCTTGTTGTTCTGTCCGGGCCTGAAGTGAGTGCTGCTGCCTTGGTGGGGACTTAGTTTTTTTTTTTTTTTTTTTTTTTTTTTTTTTTTTTTTTTCCTTTTCTTTTCTGGGATGCTTTTGAAATCATCTGAACAATGTCTGTCTTTCTTTCTTTTTATGACACTTCTAATAGTTGTAGTCAACTTTTTTTCTTGTACTTCCACATGCTTTCCTTCTGCTTTGCATTTATGCTACAACTTTTTTCCTTATGCAAGTTCTTGATGCTTTTGGTGTACGTTATTTTCCACTTTTGTGTTGCTATTGTTAACATTATACGGATATGCACGTTTTGTTATAGTCTTTTGCGCACATACTCTTTTTGTCTGTGCGGTGCTATTTTTAACGCTATACGGATATGCACGTTTGTAATAGTCTTTGGATATTTTTGGGTTATCCTCTCAGTACTGGGCTTGTAATACCTCTTACGTACTTTGGTGATTATGCTGTTCACCAGTTATGTTATTCGTGATAACTCTATCTATTCGGAAATAACATATTTGGGCCGTGCCCAATTCTTGTGCTTGCGCGTCTTATGCACTCGGTAGAAATAAAAACATTTTAAAGAATAAAATAATGAAGGTAGCTAATCTTTATTTTTTTATTAATTGATTGCATTTTTAAATACATTAAAATAATTATTATCATATATATATAAATTCGGGCACATATTTTTCATTGCTAATTGTCCTTACCCTCTTTGATTTCGAGTCTTATAATTGGTGACGCTCATTCCCTTGCGGATCTTTGCTGATGGCCGTCATCATTCTTGGCAAGTACTTTTTGAGGTTCCGCTTTCCCTTCATCTTTGTGAAGTTTCTGTTTTAGTAGTTGTCAGTGGCAGTTTGCCTTGTGTGTAATAGTTGTGATATCCTTTCTTGAAGAAACGTTCTGGCCGGGTTTGCTTTTGCTGATACTGTTACTTCTCGCTGATTTCCCTAGCGTGGTTTTTTGTTTTTTTTACTGGGTTCTGAACCTTTCTTCTTGTCTGCTATCCATTTTTTGAAGGTGTTTCGGTTTCCGCTTCCTCTTGAGGCCGCTATATTCTCCCTGTGGGGTTCCCTAAGATGTTTGTAGGTTTGCGGTTGTTTCTTGAAAGGTCGTGGTGCTTCCCCTTGTCTGCTATTTTTTTCATCAGCGGGCTTGTTTCCGCTGTAGGGTATACAGCAGGTTCGATAAACCCTTCAAGAGGCTTCCTGTCTGAACCTGTCCTGCTGCGCGGAAGTGGAAGGGCTTTTAGTGAGGTTACCCTTCCGTTTGCACAGCTTTTGCTTTATCCCGGCGCTCACAAGCTGATCATTTGTTCCTTAAACCCAGTTTATCCAACCCGATATGCCTGGATTAGTAGACGTACGCTTGTTTGGAGGGTCGGGTTGTATAAACAGAGGAATGAAGGCATAGTTTTCATCCTCTGTTTGTTTGCCTTTCCTGGGGAAGTTTCTTGTTAATTGGGGGGCATTTTACGTATGGCGTTGTGCCCCACTTCCTTTGTTGTCCTTCCCTAGGGACCAAACTCTTCGCACATTCAATCACACCCCTCGACCCCTTTCTCGTGAGATAGTTCCTTCTTCCGCTCGGGAGTCGACTATTCGGAAAGAACTATATGCACTACCAAAATCTCAAAGGGTTAGTGAGAGCTTTCATGTTTCAGGATCTCACCTTTGGTATGCCCTAGGATCTCGGTATGTCCACGCAAACTTCAATGGACATAGGTTTTGGTGGAAGTAGTGTTGTGAATGGTCGCGGAGGCTGGTTATTAGTCGTCATTTTACAACGACTAAGTGTTATTAGTTGTCACTTTAGAACATGCTTCAACTGACTCTACCTTTGCCTTTACATTTTCTTTTTGGGGGATAAAGGTTCGGGTAATGTATGGGTTTTTTAGAAATGACGATGCGGTGGCTATGTGTCACTGTTGAGAGTTGGCTATATTCCTTTTTTACCAAGCGTCTCTTCAGCTTCTTTTTTGTTTCTCGGGGAATTTTTCTTTTCCTCATGTTGTATGCTAGTTTTTTCCAAGGAAGAAGTGGTTCTACTCCTCTTTTTTCTACCCTTTCTCTTTTCTTTACCTCGCGTATTTATAGCGGTGATTTTACTGTTTTCGCGTGCGTCAGCATTAATTTTCATTTATTGTTTTGTAGATAGGCGCGTGCCTAGGCTCGTAGCCTGAGTGCCTATTGTTTCTGTTGGATTTGACACAATATTTCTTGGGAAGGAACGCGAATCTGTACTGGCAGATTTTCCCTTCTTTTTGAGCATTTGGATAAAGTTTACCCTTTTGCTTCCATACCTGCTTTGCTTTCCAGCCCAGGACGGGATCCATTCTTTAGCTTTTGCTATTCCCTATCTTTGCCGTGACTGCATATTTTTATCGGTTTATTATTCTTTCCATTCGCAGTATGGAGTCGTGTATTTTTGCGCCTCTTATTCCTTTGGTTCGCTACTTCTTCCGAAGCTAACACTCTCTAGGTTACGGGTTTTTGTTTGTTTTCAGGGAACCGTGTCCGCATGGTCTTTCCGATTTGATTGTTTTGAATTAGCAATGCATCTTTTATCATTTGTATTTTCATCTTGAGTCTTTTTATTCTAGGTACATAGGGTTGTGATCTTTATTTGCTTTGCCAGTGATACCCTGACGCGTGTTCGTTTCATCTGCGCTCTTGCATTCCTTCTCTCTGCTTTTTCAAATGCAGACATTCTTCTGTGGTGTGTCTTGCTTTTCCGTAATATTCGCAGAATTTCCCTTCGATTTCTTTTTCGGTTGGCATTGTTGTGGAAAGGTTTGTGGGTTTTGCTTTCTTTTGTATCGCTATTTCCTCGAAAGGTTTTCGTGGGTTGCGGAAACCTTGTTTCCTTTCTCTTGTTCTTGTCTTATCTTTGAATCCCTTTTTGAAACTGTGTCGGTGATTGGCTATTGTTCGCTCCGTTGGTCGTTGCACCCATTGCCTTTTTCTTACACGACTTTCTGCGACTACTTCCCCTTTTAGGAAGGAAGAAGTAATGTACATCGCCTCGTTCATTGACTTCGGAACTCTGTCGTGTAACCGCTTAATCAATTCCGGATCGGTGACCGCATGCATGAATCCTGAGACCTTCATAATTTCTGGGGCTCCTTTTACGTTCCTTGTTTCTTCTTTGAATCTCTGTACGAAGTCTTCCGTTAGTTCTCCATCCTTTTTCTTGATGCGATGAATCTCCACAGGGTCTTTGATACATTTCTTTTGTTGCAGGAAGTTAGTCAAGAAAGCCTCCTTTAGCTCGTCGTAGCTATTTATTGATTCGGGTGAGAGATCGTCGAACCAGACCCTAGCGGATCCAGTGAGCGTGGAGTTGACCATAAAAACAACCTCACAACAACAACATCCCACATCACAACAACAAACAACAACCTCACAACACTCCCCACTTCACAGTCAACCACCAAAAATCATCATAGATCTAAACAAACAAACCAAGAACAATAACTATACCTACCCGATAGTAGACCTATCAAAGATCTTATTGTGGTCTTACCGATCTTCGAAAAACATGAAACAAAAGGAGTAAAAGGGTTTGTATGGTTTGATTGTGTTCGGTTAGATCTTAAGCCGTAGGAAAGATTCAAGTTTTGAATTTTATGGTTGATATTAAGTGTGGAAGATTTATTTGGTATTCTAATGAAATGAAAAAAAAAATAATAAATAAATAAAAAAGAAAAAAATAAAAAGATGGAGGCTATGTTTATGAGAAGTTTGTTTGGTGGGAGAATGTGTAGGGAAGATGGAGATGGGGGCGTAATAATATTGTGAGTCAAAAACAAACAATACAAACTTGTAGCTATTTAATTGGAGGCTATATATATAAATCATGACTATTCCACATAGCCTAAAAACAAGTTACTAACAAATATAACATGTAAAAATAAAATTAGTCCTGTATATATATAATTAACTTGCTTTATTTGTAAAAAAAAACATGAAAAGAAACAAAACCCAGCCGGGTCTCGGGAATTGGGTTGACTCGGGTCGCTTTAAACCAGTCGTGTCAAACTGGGTTTCGAAAATGAAAAACCTGGTTTAGTTTGACCCGGTTTTCAACTGGAACCGGTCCAACTGTCTCGGTCAAACCGGGTTTCAAACATTGGCCATCACACGCCTTGGACCCAAAAAACAAAGACTCGGTCGTGGAGAAGACCAAGTTGTTGAGAGAGTGTTCGAGGGTCAACGGTCATAAAAAGAGCTGTAGGGACTTTTAATAATAATTATTTAAAAAAAGGTTTTTAAAATTATATTAATTTTATCCCTCTTAATTTGTAAACTTTAAAGCTGATTTAGTGGAATATATTTGGCGTTAAACAAATGCACGCTAATTTGTAGTTTCATTTCATTTATATGTAATGTGTAAAAATTATTAATGAAATTTTAATTTTAATGTTTAAAAAAAAGATAATAAAAAATACAAAAGCTGGCAATAAAGTGGGTATTTTATTACACTAAGGCTATGCACAGAGGCGACCTAGTTCATCGCCGCCACATCAGCTTTCTCTCTCCGACGACCTGACGACGACCTAGTTGCCACAGTGGTGACCTGAGATTTTATTTTTTATTTTTTTTATTATTATTATTTTTTTTTAATTCAAATATTTTTAAAAACAAAATTAAAATTCATTAATAAAAATACTTAACATTACAACAATAATTAAAAACTTAAAGTAATAAAACGTAGACGTTACAATACTTATTAAAAACTGCAACTTAATAATCTAAGGTGTAACGTTCTTTGATTGAGGCCTTAAGTTGTTCAAGTTCTTGTAGTTGTCGTGCGGGCATATTTGGGTCGAGAGGTGTGTTGTAGAAAATTAAATCTTGCGTCCGGGTTGATTGTGCTGCCATTGCAAGCTGCTGACGTTGGAGCTCAAGTTTCTCCCTTTTTAACTCTTCGGCTCGCCTTGCCCTTGCCTCTGCAAGCTCCATCTCTTGCTGCTTCAACTTTATGTATTCCGCTTCCATATTCTTGGTTTTTTCCTTATTTGACTTTTTGATCTTGAAAAAGTTCTCGGCCATATTAGTAAGAAATGAAGCGGGTGCCTCGTGTGATTTCTTCTTGGCTGCGTCACGACCTTTTGGTCGTGATTCTCGAGTCTCTTCTTCTTCAGAATCATCCACCTCTTGGGGATGAAAAGGACCTTTTGTTGACCCCGAGGTGGTTTCCGAAGTCCTGGATTTCTTCCGACTAGTCTTGGTGAAATTAGGCATCTCAACAGTTTTCCAAGCAGAATGCCCTCTCAAAACTTTCCAACACTCCTTCAATGTAAACTCATGCTTGTGAAGCACACGGTATTCGTTACAAGCCTTTTCATAGTCGTCTTCGTCATTCTCACCGCTTCCGTGATTATCTTTGATATTATCCATAATTGCACAAAAGAAACCAACCCTGGAACGAATCCTACCCTTCCATTTGGTCGTTATGGAGTCGTAGGTTCTTGTTGAACCAGTTTCACTTTCAAAGTACGCTATCACCTCATCCCAAAACCCACTCCGGTTGATAGAGTTCCCTCTTTCCGAATTTTCTGACACATGTACCCAAGCTCTACAAAGCGCGACTTCTTCCGTTTTTGTCCATGGTACGACGGGTGCGGTTGCAACATTCTTTCCCTTGCCCTTCCCCTTTGTAGCCCGTTTTGTAACCTTCTTTGATTTGACGGGTGACGTCTCTTCGACATCGTCTTCAACACGAATAGAACCGTGGTATGAACCGTGCCCCGAACCTTGTCCCATCGAAGCATCTTGAGTCGGGTATGAACCTTGTCCCACCGAAGCATCTTGAGTCGGGTATTGTTGAGACGTGAAGCATTGAGCAGGAGGGAATTCCATAAAATGCTCATAATCCATATCAAGATTAACAGCATGAAGCGGTGAAAACGATTGATTATGTTGGGAAGATTGTGAGAAATCCATGTTAGGATGATATGACGAACCGCTTGGTGCTTGGTTTTGATTGATACTCGGACGACCCGGTAGGAAATATGGACGATTGACGTAAAATGGGTTTTGATTAAGGTTGGGTTGTGGTAGTCGTGTTTGATAATTAAAACCGGCTGCTTGAAAACGAACATCCCGATTTTGTGGTGGTGTTAAACCGGTTAATTGAAACGGTGGATCCGGTGAGAAATTCAAGTTCGGGGAATTTTGGGGAAGTCGGGATCGTCGGGTTTTTGAGCTGGGAGTTTTTCTTTGTGACATGATGATTATTGAAGATTTGAAGAGAAGTTGTTTGAATTGTGTTTGAAATTGTGTGTTTAAAAATGTGTTTGAGGTTGGTATTTATAATATTGTAAAAGTGGTAAAGTTTTGAAAAAAAAAAGTTTGGCTTTGTTTATACTCGGTTGGCTTGACAACCGAGTTTGTGCTTTCTCTTTCCCCAACCGACGAAGACCTCCACCTCCACAAAGGGAGGACCGACCATGACCGACCATAACCGACCTTGCCAACCGACGCTTTTAACCTCCACTGCGCATAGCCTAAGGGGCAAATTTCTAAGAAATTTGTAGGTTTTAAAATTAAAATTGCTTCAATTTTCTTGTTTGTTTCACAATAGAGATGTGAGCTCAGGAATTTTCATTTCATTTCCTAGTATTAATGGAGGTAAAATTGGGCCGTTTATAATCCCTTCACATGGGAGTCATTTTCATTTCGTTGAAATTTTAAATAGCACCATTTAAATATCTCGAACCAAAAGCCCCCTAAGTTAATGGTGAAATTGATGGTAAAAAGAGAAAACAGATGTAGCGTTAGGTGGCGGTAATAAAATTGTTTGTGATGACTTCTTGTTACCAGTAGCCTTACATAAACCGAATGTTTGGTTTGTATACATTTCTATTAGGAGGTTTTTAGTAAAACGTCATGTATGCGTTTAACGTCAATGACACCGACTAATGTATGTTACTCTATCTTTAAACCTTGAATACACCATGAATCATATCACACAAAATTCACCTAATTGCAAGTTGCAGCTGCTTTCCCACAACTAAAAAATGTTTGACTGGTCAACCTATTAATTTATAGCATTCGTAATAGTTGGTCTATTAATGACATTATCTTAAATAATAGTGTGAAGGTAGAACAATTTCACAAAAACATGCGTGTAAAATCGAAAAAAAAATTGTTCACCCAGAATTATGAAAATAATATATGCAGCCGAAAAGCAGTACCCACTAATATTATGTCGGTGACTTTAAAAAAAATGGTTGAAATTCCTCCCTGAAGCATATGCAGGATAACTATTACGGAGTATTTCCCAAAAAAATTAATTAATTCGAAATGAAATAAAATACCTTCAATAGGTCGGATAGTGGAGCTTCAACTGCTGCTCTTGTCGAATGTTCCTTTAATCACAATAACCACAATCAAGTTAATTAACTTATAAGTCATTAGTTATGACACAAATGAACAATAAGAAAAATTGAAGGAATTAATGATGGTCTTACTGAGCTTTCATGTTTTTGTTGAAAATCTAACGCTCTCTCCAGTGTTTTGACAACCCGAATCATATCTGGACGTTGAGATCCCAACTCCTGCAAGCAATAATATGCTGTTTTTGAGAAGTTTTCTAATGAATGTGTATCCATTTGTTGTCGTAGAACGGGATCGATTATATCACTTAGTGATTTCCGTTCATAATGTGAACCGGCAAATCGAGCAAAACTCCAATTATCTTCGTCTGAAATTGGAATAGACGCCACTCTCCCAAGCAAGACTTCAAACAAAACAACCCCGAAGGAGTAGACGTCTGATTTATGAGTTAAAACTTTGGTTTTTTCATAAGCTGGATCCCTATATTATTAAGCTAAAGATACTCTATGTACTTTTCGTGATAACTCATTATGCTTTCTCAACTTTTTTTATTGTCATTTTACTTAACATTGTTTCACGTCTACTGTCATTATGCTTTACGACTCATTATGATACATCACATTTTTTACATTTTCGACTCATTATGCTTAGTTACTTAATCTTTCTAACATTAAAAGACAATAGTACTCCTTGTCTTCTTCACCAGCCATCACCACCACCTCTGCCCATCAATTTTATTTTCCCTGTCTTTTCATTTACATGTAATTTTCATTTTTCAGTCAATGCAATTTCAGATTCCTTTAAGTTCCATTTTTATGCAATCTTCATTTTCTTTAATTAGTCAATCTGTTTCACTTATTGTGCTATTGGAAATTGTTTTGGAAATTGTTTTTAGTTCATTGTAGCCGTTGTTTAAGAGTGCCTAGCAGTTTCAAAAATTCCAAGTTTTTAATTTCCCTTTGAAAAATCAGTTTAAGGTCCCTAAAAGAGTGTTTGGATTTGCATGTTTCTTGGGTCAAGCTCACCTTTTGACCCATTTTGGGTATTGAAATAGTCCTATTTAGTTGTAAGTTAGTTTGTTCAACAAATGTTTTAATCATTTTCTAAGTGTCAAGCAGTTTGTCGTGTGTTTTATTTGTTTCTAAATATGTTTCTGTCTTGCTGCATCAGCAGCCCCTGCACCCGTTTTTCTCAGCTTATTTATAAGCTGTAATCAGTTTCTCATAATCCATCCATGGGGGCAAAAGGTAGTTAGCTGGGTGAGCTTCAGGTTCCCAGAAGCCCATGGTTTAGTTCACCCTGTAGCTTAATCAAATTAAGCTCAAACAGATCCCATTTGGCCTGTTTGTAACTGCAGTAGCAGCAACCCCAGGTCAGTTTTTAGATCCATTAGTAGCTTGTAGGTTGTTTATTAGAAGCCTTAGGACCCCCTAGGTTCCCCTTTCATCCCCTAGTATAGCTTGTATTTTCCACTGCTTATTCCTCTAGTTTATGTAGCTTATTTCCTTTGTTCTTAGCTCATTTTAGTTTAATATAGCTTGTTCTCTAATTGTATTGCTTATTCAACTGCTCTTTTTACTTAGTTGTGCTCAAAAGTGTCAAAAAGGAGTGTATTTAAGTCTTTTTGCATGAGAAAAACATTTAATTAAGCATAATGACAGCAGACGTGAAACAATGTTAAGTAAAATGACAATAAAAAAAGTTGAGAAAGCATAATGAGTTATCACGAAAAGTACGTAGAGTATTTTTAGCTTTTTTCCTATTGTAAAGTGCCATCATAATTATTGGGAAGGTGAACACCATATTTTTTAACCACCATGTCAGCTCTAAGACCATGTAAGGTGGGTTCCATGTTTTGATTTAGCCAAATCTTGGAGCTCTTGATGTTACCATGTATGAAGCTTGATTGGTCCCGAACCGTCAAGTTTAATCACTCAAGCTAACCACTTGTGAATGGCTAACCGTAATAAACTTAAAACTGCTCAGAAACCAAATGCAATTAAGATCAGAGGAATATAATGGATTCCTGGGTCGTTAAGTCCCACGGAGGATGAATTGGTGTATAAACACTTGATCAGATGATAGAATGATCAATAAGGATAGTGATCAGTAAGGATTTTGATGGATAATTACCTAAAGAAAAGATTTGTAAATTACAACGACTTAAATGCAAATTAAAAGAAATTAAAAAGTTAAAATATATTAAATAAACGCTATCACTATTTTTACAATGATGTTTTTGTGATTTTATAAAACAAAATATCTTAAATAAACTATTTTAACTAAAACGTAAACTTTAAATTATCTAAAAACGTGATTTAAAATGAAAACGTAAGTTATTTATAAAAATTACGCGAGTGCGCAAGCAAAAACGTAAATTTTATGAAATAAAAGTCCTACAAGTGTAAAAACAATTTTTTTACGTACTATATGACAAAAGAAAATTTTAGAAAAAAGATTTATATTTTTTTGACTTTTATATTTTTTATTATGAATTAATTAAGATTTTACACTAATTAAATGTTTAAAAATACTAAAACTAATGAGAAAAATCTGAAACTTTTTTATAAAATACTTAATACTAATACAATTTTATAAAAAATACAAAAACTGAAAAAGCTATACTAAATAAGCTCGAAATAAGCTAACTTAATCAAATAAGCTAAACGGGACAAAAGGTGTTATGTATTAAATTGTGCACAATATGACCAGTCAAAGACCCAAGGGCAACTGGTATCCAGGTACACTCCTAACACTCTCAAAGGTGGGAGGTCTCAGGTTCGAGCCTGCTTCCCCACCTTTTTGAAAAACATTTTATTTTTTTGATTTTCTTTTTGCAACTTTTTAAACACAAGAAAATAAGCACTTTTGTTAACTACAACTTTTTATGAAACTGATTAATAAGCTCAGTTTTGAGCTTATTATCTTAACAGTGGCTAGAAAATGGAAATAAGCTAAAGAGTTTAAGCCAAAATGGCTTTTAAGCTAAAAAAAATAAGCAAATGTGAACTGAGAATAAGCTAAACAAATGTAATAAGCTAATATGAACACTGAATAAACACAATTACTTATGAAATAAGCACTACAAATTCAAATAAGCACTTGATATTATCTGTTTACACAGTGAACTTCTTGGTTTACTAGGCACCTATTAGCTTAATTTTAAGCACTGAAATAAGCTAGAAACTGAAAACAAAGATTGGTACTAACTAGTTGACCAGTTCAGCTTTTCAAAAAGCTAAAGTACTCACAGTGGGATTCACTGTTGAGCTTATGACAAGCTTAAGAAAAAACTGAAAAAATAGCTGAGTATAACTCAGTGAATGCTGAATAAAATGGGACCAACTAATAAGCACTTGCAGCCTTATCTAAAAAGCTACAACCTAAAAACTTAAGCTTGGGACATTGAGATAGCTAGGTTGGCTTTCCAAAGAACCAAAAATCACAGGCTTAAGCTAAATAACAAGCCCTGTGTGAGCTTGAGAAAGAGATAGGCTCACTGATGCACAGGACACATTTTGACTTTTGTTATTAAACTGAAAGTTTGACTTTTATGAGTTTGTAACTGATTCTATGGACTTAATATGTTATAATAAGCTATGATATGATGAAATTAAGCTACTATATCAAGTTATAAGCTAATGTTATGAGATTAGCAATCTAAAACCTTAACAGTTGTATGGCAAATTGAGATTAAACTGAAATTTGACTTTTTATAAGACAAGCACTAGATTTTTCTTGTTTCTCAGAGTTATTATGACCAATGAAACACAGAACAACAAAGACCAAAGTCTTAAACAACCTATATTACAGTGATACAAGCAGATCCAAACACCCTTTTTCAAGACTGATTTGGAACTTTTCAAAGAGAAACACAGATTAAGACCATGATATAGATTGCAGACCTAATATTATCACTAAATAAGACTAAATAAGCTTTAAACATTAGCCATAACAACATAAAACTCACTAATGATCCTTATGTAATTAAAACTGTTAAAATAAAATTTATATGAACTACAAATTCTAATGAACTAACAACTGGTTTTATTGTTTAATTTAACTTAACTACAACTAATTAACATGAACAAACAGAAATTTGAGCTAATGACTGTCTTACACAGTAAATTGCCAAAATGAATCAAAAAGCTTACAAGTTTGATCCAAGCTTAAACTGAGAACTGAAATGTATAAACACAACCTAAAGCTTCCCCATAAGCTCTATACCAAGGCCATCCAAAATCTACATTGCTCCAGCTTTCTTCTTCATTTCCACGTGATTTTTTATTTTTAACTATTTATTTAGTATTTTTGTGAATTTTTGCTTTTTATAACTAAAACTGATTTTAAGGTATCTAATAGCTTTTATAAGCTATCTAGGAGCTTAAAGTGGCTTATGAGTCCATAATAATGACTGCTTAACAACATTCAACATTCATGAGATTGTTTTAAACTTGAAAAATTGCATAACTTGAAAACAGAACCTGAAACTTGAAATTGATGTTAACAAAAGTTTTATTTCACATAAGTAACTTGAAATACAGAGCTTAAAGCTTAAACAAACACTGGAATTTGAAATTTTATAAAAACGACATAAGCTAAATTATATTTTAAAACTAGACATCTTCCTCCTCTGCTTCTCCTCTTTCTTTATAGCCTTTTGAGATACTCCACAAGCTTCTGAACACATCCCACTTTAAATCTTAGCCATTGGATGAGTCAAACTCATCTCATCCGTTTAAACCACTTTTGGCGCCAAAAGTGCAAATGGTTGCTTGAGACAGTTTCAGAGTAATTAAAGAAGTTTGGGATGTTATGTGAGGTGGAGGGGACAATATGTGAAGTAGGTATAGGCTATAGTGATTTGGAAAGCAAAAACAGAGGTTTTGAGTGTGTAACAGTAAAACTCAATGGTGGGGAAGCATTTATTAGTTGTGGGCTAGTTGGTGAGGAGGGGGGATGAGCTGGAAAGGTGGTAGGGATGAGGTGGAAAGGAGGTGGTGAGAAAACCACCACTGGTTTTGGAATTTCAGGCGTGGGTGAAGGGGATAAACAGTACCCCTGGTTTTGGCGGGGTATTGACCGTTTGACCATGGGTTAATAATAACGGGGTTGGGTTTGTTGGGCTTGGGAAAGATTGGGCCAAGGACTTGGTTTGTGTTTGTGTTGGATTGGATAATAACCAAGGATCCGTTTGGTTTAAGTAGCTTAATAACCCAAGGACCAAAAATGTAAATCTGCCAAAGTTAAAGGATCAATCTTGCCCATTTTCCATAGTTCTTACAAGGACCATTCCTGCCAAATGTGATTAGTACAAGGACCATTGTTGATTATTTTCCATTTTTTAAATGTCCAAGGACCATTTTTGACAATTTCAAAACTTGAGGGACTAAAGTTGTAAATTATGATTTTTGAACTTTAAAGGGTTTGTTTTGACAACTTTTGAATCCCTAAGGACTTAAAATGAAATTTTTCTTTATTTTGATTTACCAGGGACTGTTTTTGACAACTTTTTAAACTTGGGGGACTAAAACTGCCAATTATGCAAAATTGATACGTTTTTCACCAGATTTTGATGTTTTTGCATTTAAAACATATAAAACACTTGTTTGTGATATTTTCATCATTTTGAAGCATTTCTGAGTGTTTTCAGATGTTTTTGGCATTTTAACAGTACAAAAATGATGAGTATTTAGACACTCATCAAAGCTCTCATCACCATCATACTTATGAATCAAACACAACGCACGCGCCACATCAACACATATATTCAATCTTTGCATCCAAGTGAGGTTTGAGCCACTTAGATGTTTGTCTAGACTTTCATTCACCTCATACTTGTATATGAGGTATCCGTTACTGATTACTTTCATTTGTGTGTTATGATCTAATTCTACGAAATCACCGTCATCATCGGCCAGCTCCTTGGAAGCAATCTTAAATACAGTTGCAATATTTTTATGCAGGCAAACGAGTGAGGTCATCGCCTCGTTGAGCGAAACGTCTGGATTTTTATATCGCCGTGCAACAATAGGGATTGACTGTCCTGATTGATCGAGTTGTCCTTTGTAAAGTACAACAGAAGGAGTTTGTTTCATGAGATTCTCTTCAGAGAAGTTGTTTGTGGCTAATCTTAACTCTGACATTGGTAGTATGGCATTCTTAATCATAGCCATTTTTGGGGTTGATCAAATTAAACAAGGTGGACTTGCAGAGGCGGACCTAGGCATATCAAGGTGGTTCCCGGGAACCACCTTAGAGACTGAGATCATTTAGAAGCGATGTAGGGGAAAAAAATTGGGACCTACCTTGAAAACTCATTAGGAACCACCTTGGAGATCAAGAACATATAGAAGCTTAATAAAAATAGTTCTTAAATCTAAATATGCGAAAACAAGAATGAAATAAAGAAAATCCGGCCAAAAATGAATGCCGGACACTGCATTTGAGTTTATAGGAAGATGAAGTCAATACTTCTGGTGTGAGTTGATGTGTGTTTGTATTATTGGAGAGAGAAGAGTGAAAATATTATTAAAACATTTGTATACATGAAAGGAGGATAATAGAAGTGGATACTTTGTATTGGCAAGAATTTCTTACTTTTAAAACAAACACGTACTCATTTGAGTTTATACACACTTTGCTAGTTTTCTAGTTTGTACATTAACATGTACTTAATTATATATTACATAGTAAACTTTTTATATTTCATAAGCTTATTTCGGTAATTTTTCATCATATATAAAATAATTATTATGTAAATAAATATAGAACTAAGGCTATAATAACCGCTTGTGCCGAACTTGTTTTCTTCCGTTGACCAAGTTGCCGATATTGTCAAGTTTGGAAAAAATGGTTCTAAGGAACCATACTTATTTTTAATGTTCTGATTCGTATATAAACTCGTGTTAAATGGCTTTGTCTTGACCCGACCCGACCCGACTCAATAAGTAGTTGACTCGTTGACTTTTTCACCTACAAAATCAAGAAACCACCTTGGATTTGCGGCTGGATCCGCCACTGTGGACTTGAAGGAAGGAAGACTAAAAAATACGGAAATGAATGTGATGAAAGACAGAGTAGCAAAAATATTCAGGATAATGTGTAAACCGTATGTGGCTTTAATTTGTCTTTATAATGTATGGCTGTAGTTTGTGCCTTTTTCAGTTACTCTTTTATAGTCTGATTCCAAATGTTATTTCCATTTTCTATATTCTCTTTAACGCTCAGTTCTCGAGTTGAAAAGTAAGAGGAAAGTAAAAGAAACGGAAAGTTTTTTGTGTTTTTGAGTCTTTTTTAAAGGAGCAAAGGAAACGGAAAGGAAGTAGAGAGGAAGATTTGATAAGTAAATCTTCCTCCCACTTTTGGGAGGAAAGAGAAAGGAAACGGAACCATATATTGTGTAAGGCTAATATACCCTTTTTAAAACATTTGACATTAATAATGAAAGGGCATATATGTAATTTGACCAACTTATTTTCCTTTTCCTCTCACTCAAGAACATGATTATGATTACTTTCCTTTTTCTTTCCTCTATCTCAAGAACATAACAACTAACACTTACTTTCCTTTTCCATTTCGTTTCCCTTTCCTATTCTTTTCCATTTCCTTTCCCTCAAAACTCGAGAACCGAGCGTAAAGTTAGGAAATTTTTTTTTTTTTTTTTTTTTTTTTTTTTATTATTTTTATTATTTTTTTTAGTTTATTTAAGATTTTCAGTGCAATGAAATTTTTTGAAACTGTATTAAACAAAATAAAGGACCACTTACACGATTAGTTCACTTTACAGAAAACCAAGGTCGATCCAGAAATCTGCATCATATATAAAAACGTATTATATGAAAGTATATTTTAACAACATTCAACCATACCCAAACTAAGAAGAGGAAATGTTTTCATTCTAATAAAAGGAACAAGATAAAAATAAGATTTAGGTACCAATTAAACCATGGATATCACTTATGAATTATGAAACTACTCATCTTTATATGAATAAAAAATAGCCAATCACAAATAAGCTAAGTAGCTAATATACCTGATTTAATCGGTTAAGACATTCCTATGGGAGTTCCACCCTCAGGTCGTGGGACAAAATCAACCACGCTTACACCACATTTACTTTAACGCAACAAGAAAAAGAAAAGGATATGTACCCATTTTTGTAGCAACTAGAGCTTGATTATGGCACTATGAGCAACTACAAGAACCGACATGTTGTCACGACTCATTAACTAAGATTTTCTGCCAGCAACTACTAGCACGATCCCACAATTCCCTCACCGGATAATGACCATGTACATTAAAATTTGGAGCCTCTTTTTGCCACATACCAAAGGCTTCACCAAACTTTGCTATGTCTTCATGCTTTAGGAGACCCTAAAGTACATAACCGAATTCTATGACACTCGCTTAGAGTTTAACCATAACTTTGACAAATATAGCATCTTTAAAGAAAGATACTCATGAAAACTTAAACTAACTTGAAACGAGTTTAGGTAAATTTCCCTCAAGTCATAATCAATAAGGATCTCCTATTCTCGAGAATCCCATAAAAATATGCATTATCTAGTATGCTTTACAATATACATTCAGTCTTAAGTGACATATAGTATTACCTATAGTGATATTTAAACATAGAGGTAGTAAACGGATTGGGTTGGGTCATGTGCCAAACAAGTCATGGGTCAAACGGGTCATTCTTAAAGAGTGGGTCAGATGGGTCATGGCCAAACAATTTAGAAATTTATAATACTTTAAATTACCAAACGAATTCACATTACCGGGGTGTTTGGCATTACGTTTAAAATCATCTTTTTGTTGCATTTTCTGGACATATGCAATGAGTTATAGTGTTTGGGAATAGTGAAACTGGTTCTAGTTATCTAATCTTGGGTTTTAGATAACGAGTTTAGACTGATGTTTGTCGGAATGGCTTATTAAAACTACTTTTGACACAATATCAAGGGTGTTTGGGATTGCTCATCAAAGATACATGTGTTATTATTTGTTAGTAAAATAATGTTGTGAATACATAATTTGAAGTTATTAATATCAAAAAGTGATAAAAAAGATAAGCCATTTTAAGGGGTTTAGGTCTTGCGTTTGAAGAATCGTGTTTCTCTAAGAAAACACATATAATCACATCTTTTTGAAAATGGTTTACGGTCTACGAGACACCAGTTTCTCTCTCTGATTATGTGCGTTTTGAAAATGCAATAACAAGATAATCTCCCAAAATGCAAAAACTCATATACCCTATTAATAAGTAATCCCAAACACCCCCTTGGATAATTGGTTTAAAAAGATCAACGATAAAAGTGATTCCACCTATCTAAGTAAGTGTCTTTTACATGCCGAAACACATATAACTTTTAAAAAATGCCACATTTTAATCATAGGCTCGTTTCCACTATATTGCCTAATTTTTATTAACCTCGCTAGTGGTTCAAGCCTCACTAGGTACACATCTTGGGGCTGGAAAGGGAACGGTCATACGGATACCGTAGTTAGGAAACATATATATGAGTCAACGAGTCTCCTCGGTTATCCTAAGCAGTTAATAAAACCTCATCCATTTACATGTTTTATTCTAATAAAAGGATGAAACCAAAAAACAAATACCTAGAGAAACAAATATCGAAAGAATCATCAATAAGCATTTGTCTAGAAGTATCGGCTTGGACCTCTCCCTTGTAAGTAAGAATGGAGAAATTGGAACTCCCTTTAATCCTCCTTTCAGCATTCCACGTACTCTGCCCATGCCTCACCAACACCACTCTTTTCGCAACCTTCACACCCGGTAACTTAACCGCATCACCAACCTCCCCTCAGTTTCCCATCATCATCATCTTTCGATGATGATGAAGTGTTAAGTTCTTTTAGGTTTGAAGTTGATGATGATCGAACTATGAATGAAGTGACTGTGATTGATCTGAATCTAGGAAGCACGGACACGCCTAAAAGTAAGGAGTAGTGTCGGACACGAACACGCCTCGGACACGTGTCCGACACGCACGTGTTGTGTCCCACGTGATGTTTGGGCCGGACATGAATTTCGACACGGCTTGGACACGGACAGACATGGATTTGGACACGGATTGGATTTTTTTTTTTTTTTTTTTTTTTTTTTTTTTTTTTTTTTTTTTTTTTTTGAAAAAAAGAATGAAAAAAAGAAGGTTTTCAAAATTTATAAAGAAGTAGAAGAAAACTTAAAAAAAAATAAAAAAAGAGGAGAAAGAAAGTGTTTACCTGGTGGTGCGGTGGATGGCGGAAGCATAGAGATGTTGAGAGAAAGGGAGAAGAGAAAGAGATTAGTTGTGTTTCTTTATTATTATGATATTTCATTTGATTTTAAGGCTTTGTACATGCTTATATATATATATATATATATATATATATATATATATATATATATATATATATATATATATATATATACATATATATATATATACATATATATATATATATATATATACATATATATATATAATACTTATAAAGCATGCATATCCCCAACCAAAACCCAACCCTTCATTTTTAAAATTCAGCCATCCAAACCTATATCCAAGCCTAAATTTACACACACCAAACCAACATACAATCATAAAAATTACCAAACCAAACCAATACCCAACAAAAACTCATCCTCCAATCCTATTTTCTCCTCTTTATATTTTTTATTTAAAAAAACACACACTTATCAACTCTCATCTCACTCTAAAAAAAACAAACCACTCACTTTCAATCTCCCAACCAAAAACACACACACATTCACTCTTATTCTCATCTTAAAAAAAACCTCTCCAACAAAATATCACCCTATTGCCGCCACCACCACCCAACCGCCGCCACCACACAGCAGCACCACCCGCCGCGCCACCAACCAACCACCCTACATTTTTGGTATTTTTTCTATACACCCGTTTTTTTTTTTTTTTTTTTTTTTTTTTTTTTTTTTTTTTTTTTTTCATGCGTATTTTTTTTAAAGAAGCATGTTGATTTTTTTGTAGATCTATTACTTTTCTGTAGATGTATTTTTTATTCAAGGATCTCTAATTTTTTATAGATCTAATTTCTTTCAAAAGATCCGTCATGTATCTAATTTTTTTTCAAAGATCCGTAGTTGTTTTTTTTTTTTTTTTTTTTTTTTTTTTTTTTTTTTTTTTTTTTTTTTTAAAGATCCGTAATTGTTTTTAATTTTTTTTATAGATCCCAATTTTTTTTAGATCTATTATTTTTTTTTGTCAATCTAATTATTTTGTAATGACCCGACGTTTTTGGTTTCTTTACACCCGTATTTTTTAAAGATGCATATTTTTTTTTCGATGTGTACTTTTCTTTTTAAAGATGCGTATTTTTTTAAAGATACATATTGTTTTTTTATAGATATTATTTTTTTTAGATCGATTAATTTTTTGTCGATCAATTTTTTTTCAAAGATCCCTATTTTTTTTTAAAGATCCGTGATGTTTTTAATTTATTTTAAAAGATGCGTTTTTTTTTTTTTTTTTTTTTTTTTTTTTTTTTTTTTTTTGTAAAGATCCGTAATTTTTAATCTTTTTTAAAAGATCAATATTTTTTATTTTTGTAAAGATCCGTGATGTTTTTTTTTTTTTTTTTAAAGATCTCATTTTTTTGTAGATCTAATGATTTTATTTGTAGATCTATTAATTTTGTTGTAGATCTAATTATTTATTAAAGATCCGTATTTTTTTTATAGAGATATATTTATTTTAAAAATGCATATTGTTTTTTTATAGATCTTAAAAAAATAGACCCGTAATTTTTTTGGACAAATACGCGTTTTTTGGTCTTAAAAATAATAGATTTGTAATTTTTTTGATCATAAAGACGGGTTTTTTTGGTGATAAAAAATAGTTACGTAAAAAATAGATCTAAATTTTTTTAATATCCGTATTTTTTTTGATAGATCTATTTTTTTAAAAAAGATCCATTTTTGTCAAGTTTTTTTTTAAAAATCCGTATTTTTTATTTTTTATTATAAAGATCCGTAAGTTTTTAATTCTTTTTTAAAGATTCGAATTTTTTTTTGTATATCTTTTTTACATCATTATTTTTTTAATTACTCTTTTTTTAAGATCCGTAAGTTTTTAATTTTTTGTAAAGATCCGTATTTTTTTAAAGTTTTTTTTAAGAATCCGTAATTTTTAATTTTTTTTAAAGATCCATAAGTTTTTAATTTCTTTTAAATATATATATATTTTTTGTGTGGATTTAATGATTTTATTTATAGATCTATATATTTTTTTGTTTAATGGTTACATCTATTGTTTAATGGTTTGTCTTTGTTGGCATATGTTGGAAGTCACAAAAGTACCACTTGTGAAGTTGTGACCTTGACGTTGATGGGAAATTGTATTTGAATTTTGTCCAAAAAGTACCTCGATTAAGGAAGTCAAGACCTCGAATATTTACAAAGTGGTTGAAGACTTTTGAAATTTTATGGAGATATGTAATACTGTACTATGCTATTTCAAAAGCATAAATATTGGAGTATGTAGGTTTAGTTTGATTTGATAAAAAAATAATGAACAAACATACACACGTAAAGAAAATAGTACAAAGATGTATTGAGAAATGATACTAACTACCAAAAGAACTTTTGAAACTTTTGACCATCAAAGTCTTTAAATTGAAAAACATCACTACATATTTATTTGACACCACTAATAATTAGTGCAGACATATAAATTTTTTTGGGTCAATAACTTTTGAAAATATTTATTTGACTCACTGCCAAAAGAAAAAGAAGAAAATGACCATACATGATAAAAAGATAGATTGTATGATTTCGAGATGTTTGGCGTGATAAAGTGAAAGGACAATTTGAATGAGAATGACCATACATGATAAAATTAGTAATGAAGTATGAACTCAAATATACTTGTAGGCAATTTGAATGAGCCTCTGATGATTCATAGTCAACTGTAATAATACTGAGAATACTAATTTCAACAAAAGTAAATCATGTCAAATTAGTTTTATAAAGGTTTGGCTTTTGAAGGGTTTTGGTACAATAAACTTCTAAAGTTTTTTTAAAAGTGTAAAGTTTTTAAAAGTTAAATCTGAGATTTATTGTTTTTGCAAAACACGATTTTTTATAAAGTGATAGATCACCGCTGCCTATGCAAACTCGCCATCACTAATTTAGATTATACATAACCGCCATCATGCAACCACGACATCACACAAACATCCTTCAAAACGAATTCCCTACTGCAACTTAAAACGACGCTATCAGAAAAATAATGCAACCATGTCATTAGAGAAATATTGCAACTTAAAATGATATTAACGGAAAATAAAAACAATCTGTTGATAAAATGATTCGCCCTAGAAATTTTTTCGAATCAAGAAACCACTACCGCTAGGCGCGGGTATTCCACTATTAAATACAACGCTCGAATATATCATAATTAAAGTTTTAATTGACTACTGCAACTTAAAACGATACTATCAGAAGAATAACGCAACCATGCCATTAGATAAACATTGCAACTTAAAATTATATTACCGAAAAATGATTCCCTTACGATACAAAAAAATCTGTTGAAAAAATGATTCGCCCTCAAAATTTGGTCGGATCTAAAAACCGCTGCCCTCAAAATTACGTGAGTACCCTACTATACATTTCTGCCGCTAACCATTCCATAAGAAAAGAATTCCCTAGCGCTACAAAACAATTTGTCGAAAGAAAAGTCTTTGCCGCCGAAACTTTGTTAAAACTAGACACAACTGCCGCTAATTGTCTGCCGCTAGAAATCGATGCCGCTAGGCACGAGTACTCGCCTAGTATATATATATATATATATATATATATATATATATATATATATATATATATATATATATATATATATATATATATATATATATATATATATATATATATATATATATATGGGAGAGTTAAAGTGAAATCAAACTTAAAGTTGTAAAAATAAGATCTACTATAAAAGACCACTAAAACATTTATAAATAACAAGTTTAGCAATAATACACAAAAAATAATATTTTAATACAACTTAACATTTTAGCAACTAATAACCAAATGATACATGAGTTTGGATTAGTGATACACCTGATACACATTACACTAATAAATATTCCAAAACCTGATAAATATACAAAAACCTGATACACATTACACTTCTAATCAAAGTGTATCACCTAGGTTACGTAAATTTTAAAAAGAAATCTATCGAAACTTTAACAATTTTAGCTGTAGTTAATAATAAATTTATTTTTGTTGGTTAAGGTTGTTACGGTAGTTTTGGAGGAGGTGTTTGCCGCTGGTGAGAGGGAGTCCGGCGGAAAGCATTGTTGTTTTGGCAGTTAATAAACAGACATAAAGAATTTGTATGGTGACCGTTGCTTCTTTATCGTTGTGATGCTTAGAAAGGTACCTATCAAAATTATCAATATTTTCATAGGTCTACACGACTTTTTTCATGTACCAAAAAAAAAAAAAAAAAAAAAAAAGTGCAATTTCATAATAAATATCTAGCAATTATACTTATTGGTAAGTCTAAATGCAAAACAACATAATTTGTTTTAGCTAAGATGGAAATGGATCAAACGGGTCAAAATTGGTCAAAGTTCATTCAAAGTGCATAAAATCTCGTAATCATTTAAGTAAAAATATTGATTATTATTATTGTAACATATAATTGTTCAAACAAGAGAGAAAGGAAATGTACCCATTGATGTAGCAACAAGATCCTTATTAACGGCATTATGAGCAACCACAAGAACCGACCTGCTACCTGCTGTTATGAACTAAGATTTTATGCCATAATGTATCTAGCACGATCCTACAATTCCCTCACCAGAAAATGCCATCTATATTGAAATTTGGAGCATCTTTTTGCCACATACAAAAGGCCGTACATAACAGAATTCTATGACACTCGCTTACAGTTTAACCATAACTTTGACAAATATAGCATCCTCAAAGAAAGATACTCATGAGAACTTAAACTAACTTGAAACGAGTATAGATCGATTTCCCTCAAGTCAGAATCAGTAAGGATCTCCTCTTTGCGAGAATCCCATATGACGTCGGCAGTTCTTTTTGATCTTTTCAAGGGACTGCAAGCACATAATGCTCAGCTACCAAATGGGAAATTGTTGCTGAATCGAGAGAGCTAGATGACGTGGAACTGGAAAGATGGAAAGAGGCACGTAGAGAGTGGATTGAAAAAGACAAATGTAAAAATGAGATGATAAGACAAAAAGCGAGAGCAAAGTGGGCTTTAGAAGGGGACGAAAATTCTAAGTTCTTTCATGCCTGTTTAAACCGGAACAACAGGAAGACAAGGTTAAATGGGTTGATGATAGATGGTATGTGGTGTGAGGATCCAGTAGCAATAAAAATAAAAGTTTTTGAGTTCTACAAAAATATTTTCACAGAAAATGAGAGTCAAAGACCAGGTATGGTTAACAATAATTTTAAAAAGATCTCAAATGAGGAGAAAGAGGAGTTAGAACAGGATGTCGAAGAAGAGGAGGTATGGAATGCTATTAAACTTTGTGGTAGCAAAAAAGCGCCGGGTCCTGATGGTTTCAATTTTGGCTTTTTGAAGAGATATTGGAGTATCATTAGAACGGATTTGTTGAAAGCAGTTAAGTGGTTCTGGAACACGGGTACTATATCAGGTGGGTGTAACGCTTCTTTTCTCACCTTGATTCCTAAAATACAAGACCCGATTACATTAAGTGATTTTCGTCCAATAAGTCTAATAGGGTGTTATTACAAGATTATTGCAAAGATACTTGCTGAAAGAATGAAAAAGGTGATCCATAAAGTGGTAGGGGAGGAACAAAATGCCTTCATACAAGGCAGATATATACTTGATGGTGCATTGATTGCAAATGAAGCGTATGATTATTTGAAGAAAGAAAAAAAGAAAGCGTTCCTTTTAAAGATCGATTTTGAAAAAGCATACGATAGTGTCAATTGGAATTTTATTCAACATACTTTGCTTCAAATGGGGTTCGGGGAAAAATGGTGCAAATGGATTGAAGCTTGTCAAACCTCGACTTCGGTTTCTATTCTTGTAAACGGGTCTCCGACCACAGAGTTTAAGATGGAAAAGGGGGTTAGACAAGGCGACCCTTTATCACCTTTTTTATACCTTGTGGCAGTGGAAGGGCTTAACGTGACTATTAAAGAGGCGGTTTCATGTGGCTATTTTGAAGGTGTTAAAATTGGTAGTAGTGCAATACAAATTTCGCACCTTCAATACGCGGATGATACGTTGATTTTTGGGGAATGGAAAGAAGCTAATGCAAGAAATCTTATGAGGATTATGGAGTGTGTTAAGCAAGCATCCGGGTTGAAAATAAACTCGAACAAGACAAAGGTATATGGTATTGGAGTTCAAAACAGGGAGATCGAAGCTTTTGCTAATCGTATGGGGATTTCGTCAGGGAAGATGCCATTTACGTATCTTGGAATTCCGATTGGTGTAAACATGAAAAGAGTCGATAGTTGGAATATAGTTGTTGAAAAGTTCAAAAAAAGATTGGGGAATTGGAAAGCAAAAATGATATCATTTGGTGGGAGATTAACGTTAGTAAAGTCGGTACTTGGTAGCTTGGCTCTTTACTTCTTTTCTTTGTTCCGTGCCCCGATGAGTGTCCTTAAGAACCTAGAAAGTTTGAGAAATAATTTTTTTTGGGGGGGAAATGATGAAAAGAGGAAAATGTCATGGGTTAAATGGGATGTAGCTTTAAACAAGCTTGACTTTGGTGGCTTAAATATTGGTAGCTTAAAAGCGTCCAATTGGGCTCTTCTTGGCAAATGGTGGTGGAGGTTTAGAGTAGAGGGGGATAGATTATGGGTTAGAATAATAAAAAGTGTATTTGGTGAGGATGGGGGCTTTAAAGAGGAAGATGGAAGTAATAGGTTATTGGGCGGGAAATGGGGGGAAATTGTGAAGGTGGGTCGGATGATAGATAAAACGGGGGTAAATTTTTCCAACTCTTTTGTTAAAAAAGTAGGTGGTGGAAATAGTACTCTTTTTTGGTTAGATAGTTGGGTGGGAAACGGAATTATTCTTAGTGACAAATTTCCTAGACTTTATAGACTAGAAATGAATCATCGAATCACGGTTGGTGAAAAAAGAATATGGGAAGGGGGGTCTTGGGGTTGGCGTTGGGATTGGGCTAGAAATCTAAGAGGTAGGGGGGCGGGTGAACTTGAGGAATTGACGGAGTTAATTAATTTTTTTGTTCCAAATGTGTTAGAACTTGATTCGTGGAGGTGGATACATGACGATGATGGAATCTTTACGGTTAAGAGACTAAGAGAGATGATTGATGACAAGATACTAAACAAGACAAATGGAATACAAGAGACGAAGTGGAACAAGCTCATCCCAAGGAAAATATGTGTTTTTATTTGGCGTCTACAAAAAAGAAGACTTCCGGTGTTTACTTGGCTTGATCACCTTGGTATGGACCTAAACTCGACGCTTTGTCCGCATTGTGAAGACGAAATAGAAACAGTGGAACATTGCTTTTTAAAGTGTTCAAGGGTTGTAGAGGCCTGGAAAAAAGTTTTTAAGTGGTGGAATGTGGGAGTTTTCAATATTGGGTCTATTCAAGATATTCTTAGTCATAATAATAATAATAGTCTCAACTTGAAACAAAAATCAGTTTGGCAAGCGGTGTGTTGGTCGATGTTATACCTTGTGTGGTGTTCTCGAAACAAGAGGGTGTTTGAAAATAAAGTCTCCAACCTCACTACAATTTGTGATGAGCTACAGGTTCTAACATTTTTTTGGATATGTAATAGATCAAGAGGAGCAATTTCTTCATGGTTAGATTGGTGTTCGGATCCGATTAAAGCTTGCATGATATAGAAGCTCTCTGTTAATCTTTGGCAGGATTCTGGTGTTTCTGTCAGAAAAAATGATGGAAGATGTCATATGCAGCGTGTCTGTTGTTATTTCTTGTGTTTGGCTGATGTTGTCTCTTGGGAATGGTCTGCAATTTTGCTGTTTGCAAGTTAGTTGTCTTTCCAGAAGGTTATGGTCTGCAAGTGGTATGTTGGCTTCCCAGAAGGTTGGTGTGCAAAGTATGTTTTACATCTCAAAAGGTTCTATGGTCCCTTAGTGGTCTCAGCTTCAGTTAATTTCGAGGTTTGTTTGGGTTTGGTCATAGTTCGTTTGTATGTTCCGTTTTATGTTTTTTTTTTTTTTTTTTTTTTTTTGTATTTTACTTGGTCGGGTTCCTCTCTCTTTAATCGTCTTGTTTGGAGGGGTGGAACGCCGGTTGTATGTATCGTGTTTGTTTGCGTTTTTATTAAATTGATGCCTTTCAAAAAAAAACATAATGCTCATTTCATAAATGTGCATAAACTTAAAGTGATGTATAGTATTATCACCATTTATGATTGAAGATATCTGGCCTTTGGGAAATCAGTTTATCATACTTACTTGGAGAGTTAGAAATTTATAGTACTTTAAATTACCAAATGGGTTCACGTTACGAGGGTGTTTGGCATTACATTTTGAAATCATCCTATTGTTGTGTTTTCAAGACACATATACCGAGTCATAGTGTTTGGGTATAGTGAAACAGGTTCTAATGATCTAATCTTTGGGTTTAGAAAACGAGTTTAGACTGATGTTTGTCGGGATGGCTTATTAAAACTAGTTATCGCATTCTGTCACAATACTAATGGTGTTTGGGATTGCTTATGGAAGATGCTCATGTTGATGTTCAGTGAAACAATGTTGTGAACACTTAGGTTGAAGTTACTAATATCGAAAAAGCTATGAGAAGATAAGCCGTTTTTAACGGGTGTTAGGTATTGCGCTTGTAAAAACCACGTTTCTCTAAGAGGGCTAGGTATCGTTTGGTGCCAAAGGGTGGTGCTATAAAAAAAGTGATGGCACCTCAACACTTTTTTCCATGACATCAGTTTTGGCTATGGCATCAAAACCCCCCTCCCTAGCATAACACTAGTTTTTTTGTGCCATAATGCATAATTTTTTTTATTTTTTAATTTTTCACTTTTTAATCTTTATGATTTAAACGGTTAATTGACGAAAATTTTTAGTCACTAAATATCTACTATATTTGACTAGTAAATCAGTAAAGCAAATATAGTAAGAAACTATCAAAAACCATTAGCATTAAATTTAATAGAAAGTAAAATCAAAGTCATAATTATTACAGAGAGCATAGTCAACAAGAAATGTCATAAACTTGTGGTCACTGAAAAAAGATCTAGCAAAAACATATCAGCCAAACATTAGTCATCCTCTTCCTTTCAACCTGCAAAAATACACACACACAAAAAATACATCACTATATCACACAAACATATCACAAAGACAAACACATCACAAACCCACCAAAACAAACCCAAAAAAAAGGAAAAAGTTGCTCAGCGTGAGCTGGTGGCCACGATGCCAGGCAGGGCCGTCTCGTAGATTTTGGTAGCCCTGTGCCACAATTTTAGAGTAGGCCCCTTAGCAACAATTTTTTTTTATACATATATAAGCTTCATGCATGTCGCACTAAATGTTATAAACATACCTGAACATTATAACATGAGCAGTTCATGTCACAATTATACATAGAGCATAATGTTTTTCTTGAGTAGTATAATTCATTTAGCATCCAACAAAATTGTTAATTAAATCTTTATAATCAGCCCTCTTCAGTATATTCAACTAACATGCTTGTGATTATGTCGCAAAATTTCCTATTCCAAATTAAATTGCATAACGTCAATTAGGACACGATAAATTAGGATTGGTGTATTCCTAATAAATGTAATTCGAATATACATGATTAAACTGAAAATTTTAATAACTAAAATATACCTTAAACTAAGAATTGTGGGTGAAAAATGAATTGATTAAGTATTGTCCTTAATATTTAAAAAAGAAAAGTTATGTCTTCCATTCGTCACAGCCACAAAATACTGAATGATCAGATACAATTATTTCACAAAACTACAATCGTTAAATTAGGCCTTTTCTAAGCAAAACTCTAATGGGCTTATTGTTACTGCTAATAAACTATGTGTATATATTCAAGTTATCAAATTTGGAGGCCCTACAAATGGGTGGGCCCTGTGCCACTGCACCTTCTGCACCCCCTTTCAGCCGGGCCTGGTGCCAGGCCCTACCAGCCCAGCCCCGGTGTGGGTTGTCGCGCCAGAGGCTTGTGCTGAAGGCTATGGCTCAAGCCAACAACCATTGTACCCGGGCCTCTAAGAAAACACATGCAATCACGATTTTTTTTGAACAAATTGTTTACCAAGCACTATTTTCTAAGTATCTACATTATGAAAATGTAATAACAAGATAATCTCCCTAAAATTTAAACCCCAACACCCCACTAATAAGCAATGTTTCTTTTTTGCAGACTAATCCACGGGTTTGAGCCCCGGGGCGGAGCCAAAAAATTTTGCTCAAGGGGGCACATTTTGATAAATTTTAGAAACTATACTATAAATTGTTTCTTTGGGGGGGGGGGGGGGGGGGGGGGGGGGGGGCGCAAATTACAAAAAAAACCAAATAGTTTTGAAATTTTACACTACAATTTTTTCGCTAGGGACCTGCCCCTTGTGCTCCCCCTTTATCTCCGAACATAATTGAGCCTACCGGCACAATAACTCAAACCGGGTAAAGGCTTCTCATTTTTTGAAACTGATTCCACTTACGGAGTATTTGATTAAGTGTCACTATATATACAATAAATATAATCTACTGTATTTTTTTTCCCAAGCTAATTATCACAACTGAATCATACCCAAAAACTATTTCCAACAACGAGTTCTCATGCCGCCGATACACATAAATTACTTTAAAAACCAGTAGTTAGACATATTTCAATCACAGGATTCCACTATATTGCCTAGTCTACCATATATTAATATATTCTAATTATTATTAATATATTAATATATTCTAATTATTATTAATATATTACTTAAGAGACCATAAAACATATAATATCCTAGAGAAGAAAATATTGAAAGAATCATCGATGAGCATCTGCCTCGAAGTCTAGGCTTGGGCCTCGCCTTTGTTAGTAAGAATGGAGAAATCAGAACTCCCTTGAATCCTCCCTTCAGCATTCCACGTGCTCTGCCCATGCCTCACCAACACCACTCTTTTCGCAGCTTTCAACGGAGGAAACGACACCGTTCCACCAACTTTGAAGCTAAATTTCTGATCATCTTCCACCTCAGATGATGATGAAGAAGTGTTGTTGAGTTCTGTTAGGCTTGATGAGGATGATGATTGTACTGTGAAGGAAGCGATTCTGATTGGTTTAAAAGAGTCGACGAGAATGTTACGGTTGCGGTGGGTTTGGAGGAGGTGGTTGTTGCCGCCGGAGAGAGGGAGTCCGGCGGAGAGCATTGTTGTTGTTTTTGGCGGTTAAAAAAACAGAAATAAGAAATGTATGGTGACCGTTGGTTGGTTCTAATTCTTTTTATCAACAAATAGGTGCACGTGTACGTTTTATTTTTTAATTTGTATATTAAAAAAAAAAACATTTTCCAATATGATTTGCAAGCCTGTGAGTGATTCGTACATCATTTTAATCACGACGATATCAATCATTTTGCTCTATTTGATAACTAAAAGAAAAAAAAAGATGCTAAGTTGAACTTCGTCACAAATGATTATTAAATTTGATATTTTGTTTTCAAACACTCTCTTATGAATATACGAGGTCTTACGAACCCGTGTGATGCACCGACTGTTTTTGGTTGAATATCTACGTGTTTTGTACGTAATGTTTGTGTAGATGTTTATATACTTTTTATCAAAGCTGTCAATGTATGTAATACAAGTTTTATATAATCAGTTATATGTAATGTATTAAGTTATTTATTTTATTTTTTATTTTGTTGAATAAGTTTGAAATTTGTATTTGTGATCACATGATGAAGATTGTTGGTGACGTTATTTAATTACTTTTAATTGAGTTTAAGTGAAACAATGAAAATGATATTTAGGTTTTATCGTGATAGTATTTCGTACTCGGTTAATTCGTGGCATTGGATGGTTAAAAACCATGTCATGTAAGAACGACGGTTTGATCGGGGTTGGTTGCATTAAATCAATTGACTTGTGTGGACGTAGTATTACATGAGTAAAATTGTACTATTTTATTTGGAGATTAAGCATATATTTGATATGATGTCTGATTGTGGGGAACTACTAAATGGTGCATTGAAATATAATTAATAACCACAATACAGGTTTGACAGGAAACATTGCCTGTTAAATTGTTGTGATAATGATACATAGATAGAGCCGATAATTTAAAAATACAATTGTTAATGAAGAAGATTTAAGGAAATAGTATGTTTTATCATAATAGGCAAACTTTGAGGGTTACTTTTGTTATATTGCAAAGTTTAATTGTAATTTTGAGGCATTTTCAAGTTGGAGGGTTTTATGTTGTATTGGCAAAGTTTATGTTAATTACAAATTTGATGTTTCTGCATGGGAAGACGAACAAATCGTACGAATTAATACTCGAGTTAATTTTTGCAATGATTAACTCTATTCAGTTACAATATATTTTCGTTATTTATATTGTGTTAGTGATTGGTTTAGTTTCATTAGTCTCATTTAAGTTTTATCAACAAAACACCATTTTTTACCTAACCACTATCAACTCAAAAATGTCTCAAACTCCTCTAATCAATGAACTGAAAGATGTGTATGGGTTTGATAAGCTACACAACTGCTTCAAGTTCCTATCCAATCAAGAAGTTACAGAAGATGAAAGGATGGTCATGTGGCTGGGGGAGCGATGCAATGAGCTGCATAGAAAGATTGATAAGCGCACCGAGAGAATGAGTGAGGTTTTTTTCTCTTAATTTTGATGAAGAAGAATCTGCTGATGATACCTATGAGTGCCTTCATGAGGTTCAAGTGATAGAGCGCCGTTTGCTGGAGTCGCTTACAACCATTTTGGTTGAAGCGCGTGCTGTTATAACCAAGAAGCAGCATGATATTACAATCATGGAGAAGTACGATTAGGGCTACATGCGAATGGTTGTTTAGGGATTTTTGGGTTGGTCAATTGTGTAGGTAGTTTGGTTGGGTTTGAATGAGTTTTGCTTGGTTGTTGCTTGATGTTAAGATGGATATGTAAGATGTAATTATCTACTTATATATTGAGTAAGATTTCTGTTTTAAGGTCATTATTTTTTTTTAGTATAATTTATTTATAAGCAGTTGACTTATTTTATCTCTCACACACAAGAAGAAAATACACATATAAAACACATATTGGTGAAATAGGTCTCTATAGCGATTTTAGGGGTTTCAGTTTGAAGTAACATAAATGAAATCAAACAATAAACAATCAAATTAAACGCTATCTTTAAGGGCTTGATTGTTTTATCATCACTATGAACATTGATTTGGGCGTTGATTAAGTCATTTAGGTATTGGTTTTTTATTTGTATGCTCATTGGATTTTATACACGGGATTTGGATTTAGTGTGTTTAAAAATATGTGGATTTGTTTTAAGTTGATTACTTGAGGATGTTTTTGTGGTTCAGATGGATTATTGGGGGGTTGTTTGATTCTTATTGTCTGCTTATAGATGTTTAAAGAGTGTTTGGGATTATTTTTTAATATAAGAAATAAGAATATCTGAGAGTGTTTTGGACTATAGTCCACTGTGCTTATAACATTTTTTGCAATTGAAATTAGCAAGTTGTGAATAAGATCTTCAACATAATAAGCTTCGGGTCATTCTCGATCATGAATAGGGCATCTCAACTTAAGATTAACCAAAGCATATGTAATTTATAGATGCACGATTGAAAAAAGATAAGTTTATCGGCCTTTGCATATCTTGATAAGGTTAAAAACTTATAAAGTAATATTAGCGAAACACCTATTTAGTATATAAGCTGTTTAAAGAAGCTTACCCGTGCTTCAAGTTCCAAATTGATTGGATTGCTGTTTGGATTAACATTAATAGAGTATGTGGATTTGGTTGTTTATCTGAGTTCATTAGCAGCTTTCCGGCTTTATCTGCTTATAGTGCTAGAATTGTAGCCTTTTATATTTTCATTAGTGATGTCAATAAGTGATTACGAATAAGCATTTTAGAGGTATTTGAGATTGAATAGTGATTAGATGGCATATTTTAAACTTGTATTTATACTGAAATAAGCTTACACACATTTATTGAAACAGACAAAACTGCTGCTTATAAATAGAAAACATTCAAGATTTAGTATTCAACATTTTCCTTAAAGCTGTAAGATGTCGATACCAATATTCACCTAATCATGCTTATCACTATGCCTTCCATAAGCATCATCCATTTCTTCATGTGCTGAGTTATTGGTTGGAGATAAACACTACAACGGTATAGCATTTGTTGCTGTTTGGTTTGATAACGACAATACCAAACTCATGTTTTTCTTTTTTTAGTACTCAGATTTGAAAATACACGCTCTCAACATTTTGGTGGTTCTGGCAAGTTGTAAATCCGGGTTATCTTCCAACTTCCTTTTTTCTTCCTTCAACATTTTTATTATTTCTCGCTTGTCATTTTCAGGTTGTGCACCTCCATTCTCAGCCTATAATGCAAAGAACATTGCAGTCAATACAGTTGTAACAAACATATGTTATTTAAAGTTTAAAATAAAAGGTTAGTCTCAATTCATTTATAACCTGAAAATCGTTGATTAATGTTTTTAGACTCTTAAGCTTACGATAAGGCCAACGCTTAATACCCACATCTCTACAGTTATATTTCAAAGTAGATAAACCAAATTAAGCTCTTTTGCAGCTTGCCTTATCGTCATGTGAAAGTACTGGCTGATTGTATCTTTGCTGTATGCCATGAGATTATGATATGGATATTAGATATGTGAGTGTGAACAAACAACTGGAGCAGTGGAGGTGGAGGTTAGAGTGTGGCTTTTAAAAGCCTTACCAAGCCTTGATGCTTCCTAGCAGTTACAAAAAGGTTTGTAACTTCTGATTACTCATAAATTTAATTGATTATATATTAATAAGGTGTGTTATTATTGTTATTGATATTTACTGCCATATCATTTTTTTTTCATATTCTGAAGTAAACCAATTTAAAATTTTGTTGAGTTTCACCTTTGGCCCTTATGATGACATTGATGTTTATTGGCTGCTTATTTTGTATATAATTGATGATATCAAATAACAACAATTTATTAGCATTATTTATCTTATGTATATTGCTTGTTTTGTATTATTTTATATGAGAATTGATACTTAATCTCTTACTTTTGTAAATCTCATTTATAAACAAGCATTTGGTGAAAGTTAACTATTTTGGATGTAAATAGGAGCAAAATGGATCAAGTTGGTAAAGTCTGCTGAACTAAAAGAAGATACACTGTATCATTCTAGACAGATACGCCGTACATCAAGACTTAGACGAATGTGAAGACCATTGCCTGACTTTGAAGAATACGCCGCATGGAATTCTTCCATGCACCGTATATGAAACTTTGGTCAACACAAATGTAGGACCGATTATATGGTTGATTTGATGAATCGGGAGGTCTAGGAAGATGAAAGAACATCTTCATCATGTTAGAGAGATAAAGTAGAGAGAGAAGGGAGAATACTAGGTGTTTTGTTATTAGGAAAATGAAAGGTTACACAAAGAGTCTCACCCTCCTAGGAAAGTCTAGGAGGGTATTTATAGCCTAACACATACAACTATGACTATATGACATAACAAGCCCATGTGTTTAAGCTAACAAAGATAGAAAATGTAATCCCGTCAATGTCATTTCATTTACGAGTTAGGAGCGATTCCAACAATCTTCCCCCAATGGGACGACATAAGGGATTACTTACAACATTTCCTACAAGTATAAAAAACAAATAAAGAAAGGTCTTCATAAGCTCTTCAAATGCTGAGGATGATGAAAGTTTACGCTCTTTGTCTTCTTCTTGTACCTCGACTTGAGAACCATTTTTTTCACTTGTAGGTAAATGATGTAATATGCATGAATTGGATTAACTTCCCCCCAAATCAGGCCGCCTTTAGCAGCTTCTCCGTAGACTTCTTTTTGGTGAAGTTTCTGAATCAACTTCCCCCCAAACTGACAACCGTCTTCAGCAGATTCGAAACTTTGATGTAGTGAACATTTCCTCTAACTTTTGAAGGTTTCAGTACGCAACGAAATTTGTAGATGAGCAGTAAACCACACAAGGTAAATCTGTCTTATTGCGGAAAATCCGTTCGGGGGTAACATGCAAGAAATCAACAAGATCTTCTCACGTATGTAGATGCTTCACACCAAACAAACCACGAAAGACAAAATGAAACGACTTCCCCCTAAATGTTGCGGTCTATCAGAATAATAATCACTTGTGAATATGCAAATTACTCGATAAAATGACCGTGTGTGAGGCATCATGACATCATATTTAGGTAACTTCACACACGATAACTCTGTGAAAGTGAGACGATAACACCAACTTGAGAAATTTGAACCACAGATCGTCTTATTTCTTCCCCCTGACTAAAGAAATTCATGAAAGGAGAGGGTTTTCGCAAAAGTCATCAAAGAAATAGGACCCCGTACAACTCTCTTCCCCCCCGATGTTTTCAATGAATCAGAATCATACACCACGTATGTTGATGATGAATTGGAGACAGCGAAACCATGTATGTCCAATTAATCAAACAATTGTGAAGTACCATAAATATCTCGTGAGAATCAACTACTGATAAAACTTCTCTACTCGTGTATACTCTTCTCAGCTAACTCTTTACCGACCCCATTATCATTCTGACGGCTCTTTGTAGTGACTACTGCTGGAGAAAACTCAATATGACGAACTTGAGACTGAAGTAAAATAACCCGAACTTGTGACTTAAACTTGTACTATTATCAGACGAAGAACCCTTTTTCTTAACACCATCGAAAAAGGGTAAACTTAAAGTTTCTCAAATTATCCACACCTTAGTGTGACACTTGAGCACAACAACGTAACTCCTTAAAAGTGATAGTTATAAGCTGTGAGCACAGCAACGTAACTCCTTACATCAGGTTCAACTAGACAAATCAAGTCTTTGTCATTCGTAATGGTTAAAGCTAGAACAAGGATCTCGAAGAATCATGCATCCAACCAACCCCGATATCTTCAGATACTAAGTACACGCACCCGTGATATCTCACTTCAACCTCAAATAAATAATAAAGAATTAACTCCGTAGTCACATCTTACGGTTACATACTCAAAAACTAGCCTTCGTTAAAGGTTTAAATGAATTTGATAATGGTTTCCCGATCTTGTCAAAAAAAAAATTTGTATCCCCGTGAAAATTATCATACCAAAATACCACACTTTGCCAAAGATTAGACCAAAAATTAATATAATCAACAATACATTTGATATAAGATTGTTAGATCATGTGTTAATTAGTTTTAGGTCCAATAAACATGATGAGCCCATTCCGAATTCAAGAATACTCGGGCAAATCATAGGCCCAAGTCTGCTAATAAACTCGTTGGCCCAAGCAAAGTCCAACAACCAGATGAAATTGATAAGTTCCGTATATAAGAAGTTGCCCTAAACGTATACTTATCAATTTTAACCTAATACCCAAATAACGCCTACCACAGAACCAATCGCTCATAGTATTTCTCTCCCAAACTCATCACTAGTCACAAACCTTTTCATCAATCTTATTATCTCATTTCCTTAATCATCTCCTTAATCTATCAATCCGAATCAACACAAACATAGACATAACCATACCGAATCCTTGATGACAGTTGTAGCACAAATCGAATCAAAAAAGCATTATTGAAGGCTTCAAGATCCTTTTGAAGGGTCTTAGGTAGGGTCATTTTTGTTGTTTTGTTTTCGAGTTTAATTAACGAATCAAATAAAGTATATAAGAAAATTTTTATAATACTATGTTTATATTCGAATAGTATCAAGGATCAATGATGTTGATATTCGTGTGGCTTGACCTTTCAGGTCTTGATAAAAGTTTAGTAACCACGAATAATTCTTAGATCTCATGTGTTTATGTTATAGCTTCGAGTCTGAGTTTGATGGGATTGATGGTTGTAGTTTTGTTATGTGAGGATGGGTTTAGGATAGTTGATGGTGTTGTTTATACTGTGATGGGTATGTTGTAGTTAGCCCCCACGATATATTCATCTTCTTCTTAATTGTTTTTGAAGAAAGTTTAGACCAAGGAAGATTATTATGATCTGAGGTCATGATGATGTTATTTGGTGTGCTCAAATAGTTGAGTCCATTTACAGTTTACGCATAAGGTTGAGTTTATGCGTAAGCTAATCTTTAGGCGTAATCTTTTTCTATTTCTTGAAATTTTATGTGTAACCTTGAAAGTGTATGCGTAAACAACCTTTAAGTGTAAACCAACTTTGTTACTCGTAAACCAAACCTTACGCATAAGCTAAGTTTTAGGCGAAAAACAAAGTTACGCGTAAACAGGTTAAGCGTAAGCTATGTTAGGCGTAAAGAGGGTCCTTACGAGTAGCTTTCCAAGTTACTCGTAACCAATCTGAAGATCCTTAGGCGTAAAAAACAAGGGTTTTGACCCTGGTTGACTTTTTCCGGCCAATATTTTCCGACCAAAGATTCCGACTATCTTGAGAAACTCAAAAAAAATGGTATAAAAGAACTCTATTTAGACCCACTTTGACCATGAGAATAAGAATAATCTGACCACTTGACTTGACACGAATATTTCACGAGATGGTTTAAAGTCTTAAAAAAATACATAAACTGTTATACCAACAACAGATATGTATCTTAAATTTGAAAAGATAAGACTTTTAGACCAAAAAAAATTGATACAATAAAACTTGTAAAAAAATCTGTTAACCAAAAAAATTTGTGAAAAGTTAAGATTAAAACAAGTTTTTGACAAGAAAGCATCACCAAAATCAACCAATGATAAAAATCCGACCTGGCTCTCTGATACCAATTGTAGGATCGTTTTTATGGATGATTTGGTGAATCGGAAGGTCTAGGAAGATGAAAGAACATCTTCATCATGTTAGAGAGATAAAGTAGAGAGAGAAGGGAGAATACTAGGTTTTTTATTATTAGGAAAATGAAAGGTTGCACAAAGAGTCTCACCCTCCTAGGAAAGTCTAGGAGGGTATTTATAGCCTAACACATACAACTATGACTATATGACGTAACAAGCCCATGTGTGTAAGCTAACAAAGATAGAAAATGTAATCCCGTCAATGTCGTTCCATTTACGAGTTAGGAGCGATTCCAACAACAAATATCTGACTTATCTGCTCAAGATACGCCGCATAAATACTTTGACGTGCGCCGTATCAACCTAAAGACTTCACTAAGTAATTCCAAGATTACAAGACACGTACGCCGTATCAAGATTGAAGATCAGCCGTGTCATATGACGGTGTACGAATATTCCAGAATATAATAATCTTGGACCCCACGTGAAGTGATCTAGATACGGCGTATCGAGTAAACTGATACGCCGTATCGATGCCGTTTCCGGAATGTATAAATACTGGATCGACTACCTCATTTGACATACACACAATAACCAAGAAGGCGACGACCATACCACACAAGACACGACCAGAAGAAGAATTCAGAGGCATAAGTAGGTCCTGTTAGTGCTTTAATTCAATAAGTAGATTTCGCTTTATTTGTATTAGTACTCTTTAATCCATCAGGATTGCGTGCCTTGTCTCCAACGTTTGACTCACATTTAATCTGCTTTCCCGTTAATTATAAGTGAATTTGACATTTATTTGGATGTTCATGCGTTTGTTTTGATTACTTACATAGTTTATCGTGGCTTGTTTGCGCCGCCATACGCTTCCCGTAAATACTTCATTAATTGTATAATTAATGTAAGCCCTAACGGGATAAATAATACATAAACTTAGTAATCATTAAGGTGGTCTTAATTCAGGTTTAATTAATCGTGACAGGATTAGTTTGTTGAAAGACTTAAAGAAAGAATCTAGAGATCTAGGTGCGCCTAGGCTTAGGAATGATATACGCAGACACGTGAACAACCAACGAGAAAGTCCAGAATTAGTACTCATCATATACAACTAAGCAACTAAGCGAATAAAAATCTAATTTACTATCGAACAAGCCTCTTATCTACTATCTCTATTCTTATCTATGTACGTGTGTGTCTATCGCCTTATTTATAGTTTTACTTAATCTAAACATCGTGCCAGTCTCACAGGCTGAAAACCCCCTTGCGTTAGATTAGGTTTAATTAGTCTAAGTTTAGGATTAAAAAACTGATAGATATCTAAGTGTTAACATTCCACTCTTAGTGATCGACACTCTACTTACCAACTAGGCTACACTGATCGGGTATACTGCTCGTTAGCGTTTGTTATAGGTTAAGTAGGCTAAATAAAAATTTAAAACTTGAATTCACAAATAGACCTATACACAACGGAACACATCAAGTTTTTTGGCGCCGCTGTTTGGGAGTGAATTGTTTAATACTTGCTTATTTGTTAGTATTTTGATTTAGATTTTTAACTTTAGTTTAATCTTTTTCTTTTTATTTTTATTTGACTAACTTTGTTATATATTTGACTATTTGTATTGCTTGTATATTTGTGTTTTTCAGTATTTTTCTTGTTTTTATTTTTTGTTTGATTTCTGCATTGTTTATTTGTTTTCGTTTTTCTTTTTCTGCATATTTATCTATCTGCTGTAAACTGCTGATCTAAACGATACGGCATATCTAATTTCATAGATACGGCGTATTGTGTTTTATTATTCGTACAACATATCTTATTTAATTATTTGGCTACGACATATCTGATCCCATAGATACATCGTATTCTAGTTTTTAATAAGAATCTTTTAAAACCCTAAACCTAATATGGCGTAATTTTTTTTTTCAAAAATAGATCCGAATTTTTAAATCATTTAAGTATGACGTATCGATTAACCTCGCTACGGCGTATTTATTTTCTAAATTAAAAGCTTAATTTTTAAACGTAACGAGAGTACGATGCATAAGCTTTTGCTTACACGATGTATCTATATTCTTTCATTTAAGAGATTTTAGAAAAATTAAACATACGGCGCATTGATTCTTGTTAGTACGGCGTATACTTTTATCTGACTAAAATGATGATCTAGTTTTTATTTTGAGTATACGACGTACCCAGGAAACTGGATACGGCGCATCGTCTGCAGATATCAGCAACTTTTATTCTTGCGTATTCTGTTTTCATTCTTAGTTTTTTGTGCCATTTTTTCCTGGGCCCATCCTACTGAAAAATTTGTCCCCGTTCGCAGGTACAACTATGGATGACATCACTATGAATGACTACATAGCTATGGAACAAGGGAAGCTTTTGCAGAGCATTGGTAGTACAATAGAGAAGTTATGGTTTCTTAGAAATGAAGTTGATGAGTGCGATACTTATGAGATTGACTTGAGAAAATTCCATGCGGTTCGTATTCATGATCATTCCTTAGAAAAATCATCATGCGATAACGAATCTATGCACTCTAGCTTCGACGAAACTTATGCTGCTATTATTTGTGACTTCCCACCCGTGTTAGATTATGTGTTTGCATCAAAACCTCTAATTACTCTCCTAGTTTGTTCGATTGAGACTATCGAAGGAACATATGAAACTGAAGAAGTCGAATTCGATATACTTTCAATCGGAGCCGATTTGTTTACTTGGGAAACCTCTCTTGAAACTACATTAAACGAGTTTAAACGTTTAAGTGGCATGGGTGATGATTTGTTTACTTATAACTTGATGATGAGCTACACCGAAGATGAATTCCTCCTCCTATGGCCGATAATCGAGTCCAAGGGACTTGTTTGGACGACTATTGAAGAGAATGAAGGCAGGTTTCGAATTGAGTATATGAAGAAAGAAAACGATACATGGGAACCTCGCCTCCCATCTTAAGATAGAGTGACCAGTCGTGATAAGCAAGTTGAGATCGCGACACCTTCTTATTGTCCCTATGCTGAGGAGTCGAATACCTTGGACAAGGACGATCTTGATGATGAGAGGATGTATGCAGAAGCAGAGATTTTGTTCAACAACAGGTTGGTAAGACTTATGGACTTGACATTGGAACAATGGTTAGACATTAAATACGGGAATCATAACAATGTTGCTAAAGAATATTTGAGAAGCATTGTGGCTACATGGTTGACTAGAATTTTTAAGCAACAATTTGATGAGTACATGGTGATAAAAAGAGAATTAATGAAGGCCGAAATTGATACCGATGTTGAGTTTGATCCTAATGACGTCGATTTCGCTGAATGGTTGACATCCAAATTTAGCAACCATAGGACTATGGATAGAGCTACCAAAAATGTGCTTTGGTTATATTGGATAAGGGGAGATGATGAAGAAGTTCTATCTGAGAAAGAATTTTCCGATAATGAAAACCAAGATTCTGGTACATGTGATGAGGTTGGCACGCTCTTTGCTATTGAAGTTGATTTATTTGATTATGAGACACGTCTTTGCAGGGAATTCAGAGAATTCAACTATTTTTTGAAAATTGATGAAGATGTGCTCACACGAGATTTACCCGGATTCAAAACTTATGACAAATTTAAAAATACATGGTACTATGAATGGAACAATGAAATACCATGGGTAGAGGGTAAACCTTGGCTTGAAGATGAGATTTACAGAGAGCCCACTGATGATATATACCATACGTGTAGACCGTTTCGTTTCAAAAATGGAGATGTTGAATGGCCAACTTGCGATTGGAAGAAACAAAACTATTGTAATGGAGGGAACTTACCAGGTATAATAAAAGTTGGATATTTGACCTACTGCCAATGTCGCAAATGGTTGATAGTGTAGAAGATGGGGGTTTGAAGAATGAAGCTTTGGACGAAAAAGCTATCTTGGATGAATCACCAATTTATGATGGCAAAGATGGGATGGAATTTTGCTCTTGGTTAGAGAAATGTTTTGGTAACTATGATGAACTTGACTATGAGCTCATGACAAAACTTGATGAATATTGGTGGAAAAAGAGAATTGAAGGAGAGTTGAGCGATCACAAAGACACCAATAAGCAAGAATATTCTAATACACAAAGAGTCAAGAGCAAGGTATGTGAGATCCCTTATAGGAGGCCAAGATGGTTAGAACACGCAAAATTAATTAGCGAAAAAGATAATGAATGGAAGAATGGTATTTTCGAGGAATTCAGAATTAACAAACCTTTGGATAATGATAATCTAATGTATGAAGTCCTATTTCGTGAGGAATTAAGAAGTTTAATAATGAAGTACTGTAAAGGATGGGACAATAATATGAACGTTCAAAGGAAGATGCTTGATCATATTAAGAAAAAGATAAACGAAGGGTACGAATCAAGGTCAAGTGATGACACATGGTACAAGGAAGAATTTGAGGAAGATGAAAGATTGAGATGTGAGCATGAAAGAATTCAAAATGCACCACACATGATTAAGGTGGAAACTTTTGTGCTCAAGAAATATGAAATAAATGACGATAAGAACCACATTCGAATGAAGCGTATAAATTTTGAAGAAATACCTATGAGCGGGAAGAATATTTGGTTATTCAAAGAGGGAATTATGAAGGAAATGGAAATGGAGAATCTCTTTAACATAAAAATGTAGAAGCTGAAGATAAGTCTAACTTAAAGACTCTGGAATAAAGAGAAGTGCTTAGCAGGAGACAACCCGGAATTGTTTTACTGTTTCTGTTTCGAGTCTGTCAGACCTGCAGTTCGATACGACGCATCTCCTAAAAAGGGTGCGGCATATCGACTGCACTGGTCATATCTATCCTTTTATTTTTTCTGGACTTTAATTTAATTTTGAATTGTAAACATTTTATCAGATTTTTTTGATACGACGCATCCTGTTTTGTGATGCGACGTAATACATATGACTCGTACTTTATTTTAGTTTTTATTCCAGGCTCGATACGGCGCATCTTAATCAATAAGATGCGGCGTATCGACTAACTTGATGACTTACAGTTTTATTTCTTCTAACCATGCGGTTAACGTAGAAGCACTAGTTGTGATTCTTATGCATTTATACAGGTTAAGTGGTATTTATACGAAGGGAATAGAGGTGTACAAAATACCCTGTATTTTCTGTGTGCACCATTCATGGAGGCTTGAACGCCCTTCACACATAGAAAAGAAAAAGTTGCTTACAAACGCATCATGGAGGATCATACCGAGCAAATCTCAGGGGAGTTTCCCGTTCTAGTTCTTTCTATTTCCTTTTTTTAATTTTATTTTACACAACGAGGACGTTTTTTTTATATCTTAAGTGGGGGGATGGAGAATTAGAACGTAACTTGTCCTTATTTTAAAAAAAAAGCTAATACGTGCTTAATGTATCAAATTTTTCTAGCATGTTTTTGTGAAATCAAAGTTGCATAACCCGCACAAATAACCCTTAATTCCAAATTGTGAGGATTTAGCCTTATCCGTTTCCCAATATTTTACCCAAATTCCACAAAAAATATGAGTGTGCCGGTGACTTGCGGTAAACTTCAGAACTTGGCTTGGATACTATTCGAGACCACCATAATGAGTATTATTGATATAATTGGAGTAACTTGTCTAACTTGATAAATTTCTAGGATTACACCCAAAAAGCCTTTATATGTCATGTTTTATTAACTAACTACACTGGTTAGTTAACCCCTGTATAAACCCTTTTGTTACTCTCATTTTTCGAGTAAGATACCCCTAGAAAAACCCTTAGAGCCATTCCTTTCGTTTCTTACACCCAAATATATGTTTCGTTACACCTATACACCTTAGCCTACCCTGTAGATTAAGTCCGTGGTTAGTTACTTTGGTTTATTTCCTATGTCTTTGTGTATGTTTCTTGTCTATGGTTAGGTCGGGAATTGCACATCGCAATAAGGTGTATTTCTTGTCTAAGTATTGGTCGGGAATTGCACAATGCAATGGGAAGTGAAAGTAGACATTGTATTTTTTTAATATAATTTATTTATAAGCAATTGACTTATTTTATCTCTCACACAAATGAAGAAAACACACATAAAAAGCGCATATTGGTGAAATAGGTCTCTATAGCGATTTTAGGGGTTTCAGTTTGAAGTAACATAAATGAAATCAAACATTAAACAATCAAATTAACGCTATCTTTAAGGGCTTGATTGTTTTATCATCACTACGAACATTGTTAGGAATTAGAAATTCTATAGTGAAGCATCGGTCACCCCAACATATAATCTAGCTTAAGTTAGCTCGTAGATATATCTTTTAGTACGATATTTGTTAGTTAGTTATTAGCATAGCTTAGTCTAGTGTAACACCGTGGAGGAAGGACGGGTCTTTACCCATTGTATGCCTGATCCACAGCCCGAAGGAGGGCGTGCTTCTTTGTATCAATAGCCCTCTCCCTACAAGGGAGAGGGTTGGATGTTCATTTGGAATCTAACCTTCCATGAGTTTCTCTTACTAGAATATCCCACTTTCTCTCTCAAAAATCATATATTCACCAATACTTGTGATTATTTGTATGTTTGTGAAATCCAATATGTTTCAATTGGTATCAAGAGCCATGGTTTGATCATCTCTCTTACATATCCTTGGATTTCTAGTGGTTTTATATGGTTTTTGGGGTTGAAAAAGTTTAGTGGTTTTTGCATCATTTGGATCATTACTTGTGTTAAAGTTTGAATTTTGAGTGTACTTTTGTGTTTAGAATCACTATAAGTGCTTGGGTTTTGATTTGGAAAGCTTGAATCACTGTGGTTGGGCTTGTTTTGGATTGAAAAGTGTGGTTTTGAAGTTTTTCAACTTAGCGACTTGTGTCTCGGAGTGTTTTTCTTCGTAGCGACTTGCTTTAGTAATTTCCAGCGAGTTGTAGTTTAAGTCGTAGCGACTTGATCTTAGCGACTTGTCTATTGAGACAAGCCGACAAACAATACAAGTTACTGGAGGTTCCACTACGGCTAGCGACTTGGTTGGGTTAGCGACTTGTTTCTATAATTTCTAGCGACTTGTCCTTATTGTTCTTAGCGAGTTGCTACTTAGCGACTTGGAAACTTAGCGAGTTGTTCTTAGTGACTTGATACTTAGCGAGTTGTTCTTTAACGACTTGTCTGGTTAGCGACTTGGTGCCTTAGCGACTTGTATTTAGCGACTTGGTGTCTTAGCGACTTGTTTCTAAGGTTTATAGCAACTTGAGTACCTAGCGACTTGGGTAAGTAGCGACTTGTCTTCAAGGTATTTAGCAATTTGGTGAATTGATGCAAGTTACCTGTGCCTGATATCCATCAACACAATGACATACATCACTGACCCTTTAATCTCCAAAGTACTTGAACTCTATGATACCTCACAGAACAAAGAAACTGACTGCTATTCAGAATGTTTAACCATGATTGATTCAGCAAATTATGATCAAAACCCTTCACATTCTGAGTCAAATATCAATGAATCACACTTATTAATGACACATTATGCAAGGCAAATGGAATGCAACATTGAGTCCTTTCAACTACTTCATCAGCACCTCTCACAACTATTATCCACAACTAGGGATCGAACATGCAGTGCTCTCTTCCGTCAGGACTTATCCACATTGACAAGAAATGTGTTGCTGAACTTAGAACAACTGAAGCTTCAAATTACCAAAAAGAAGGTATTAATGGATGACTCTAATGCTGCACTTCAAGTAATCTACAACCAATTTCAGCCATTTATCAATGGGGAATATTCCGCAGACTTTGATCAACACGTGACTGGAATTTCATTCAAGAAACATACTGGAATGGAAATTCATGAGTTCATCAACACATTTATCCAACTTATGGATAATGTGGAAATGTACATTAAGGAAGCTGCTCAAGAGAATGATAAGTTGAATGTGTTGAATGGGTGTCAGAGAAAATTAAGTGAAAGTTGTGATAAATCGGGTAATGGATCAGTTGAAAGAACGGATGATGCTAAATGCAGAATATCAGATACAACAAATGATGATGAAACCGACTGTACTGAATACAAAGGCTCAGAGTCAGAAAAGCTTGAAACAACTTGCATTTCAGTACCTCCTGTTATGCATGAGGTGAATACAGATGCCATACCAGCAAATGAACCGGTGTCATGTGATGAGGTATCCTTAACTAATCAACATAATGCATTTACTAATGTACCTGATCAATTTGATTCTAACTCTGATTATGATATTGATCAATGTTTCTTGGTTAAGCCTGAATCAAAAATCTTTAATACAAATGACATGGTTGAAAAAGTGGTTTATGATGAACTTTTAAACAAATACTCAATTCTTGAAAAACATTGTATTTCCTTGGAAATTGCAATACAACAAAGAGAAGAAAGTTTTCTTGCTACAAAAACTTGCATAAATCCGGAATTCCTAGAATTTCGAGAATTTTTTGAAATTAACCACTTAAAAAACCAGATTCAGGACAAAGATTCAACCATATGCAATCTGAAATTAGAACTCTCAGATCTGTATAAGAAATGTAATATAGGAATGAACAATCCTAACCATGAGGTGAGTGATACGCTTAAATCTAGGAATGATGAATTGGCTCTGTGTGTCTCCAACCTATTAAAGGAAAACGAGTCCTTAAGAAAGAACTTTTTAGAGAACAATTCCAAGTTGATAGATCAAACTAACTCCTTCTTGGCTGACATTGATGCCCTCAAAGCCCAAATTCAGGATAAGAGCTTCACTATTGTTGCCTTAAAAAATGAGCTTAGGAAATCTATTGGAAATAGGGTGAACACTAAGTTTGCAAAACCATCAACCTTGGGAAAGCCAATTGTACTGAACAACTCAAAACTTACTGTAGTTAAGCAGCCCAATGCTTTTAGAACTAAAAGATTTAAACCATCGAAATCTAAGCTTGCCTCCCAAGTTGATGCGAATACTGTTTTGTCAAAACCGGTCACTTCACTATTTCATTCCGATATGATGAATAACAATCCCCAGCTTAATGTTCGAAGCCCTAAGATCATGAATATTATGAGTTCATCTAGTTCTTATAAGAAGCATCAAATGACTGATCAATCCCCTAAGAAACAAACTAATTACAAAAGGACCAATATTCAAAACAGGGAAGTGGCTACATCCAAATCTACGAGCAATTGCTTCAAATGGATTCCCACTGGTAGATTATTTAATTTTTCAGGATCCAAACGGACTTACATAGCTAGATCTTGCCTTAAGTGGATGCCTACAAGAAAACTCTTCAAGAATATTAAACCTAAAGGGATTTCTATTAATGACACTCCTAGATCAAACTATACAACATCCAATAGTGAGGTTACTCATGTCACTAACTCATCTATTTGCAATACTACATGTGCTTCTAGTGCAAAGTGTCCTCAGTCTTTTTCAGGTACAATGCTCAATTCATTCATGAACATCATGACTTGGTTCCCATCAGAAATGAAGATTGCTCACTCAGGAATTGTAGCTTGTCAGAATTGATGTACCTCGTACTTTGACTCCTGTTCGACTTGAATCAGGACTCGTTCTCATGAATCAGTGTACAAATTAGCTTTCTCTTAAATTTTTTTTTTAATTAAATCAAAATCATTTTTTTTAATTATTAATTAAATCTTTACCCACAATCTGATAAAAGATGTATCTCTTGTAATCGATAAAATCTACGGTCCTAGAAATGTCATTCTATAATGACACGGGACCATAGATGAAGTTCGAACAAAAGATATTCTCTAGTTTTATAACGGGGGGTTAGAATTCAATCAATGTTCATTGGTGACATTGATTGAGGGGGAGAATATTTCAAGTTATCTCGCTATCTCTGTTTCTCTAATATTTCAAGTTATCTCGTTATCTCTGTTTCTCTTTGCACCATTGTTTGATATGTATTGTGTGCTGATGCATGTTTAAGTCTTGTTTCGTTATGTCCTCTGTGTTAGATAGCTTATCTATGTTATGTCACTTTTGGTACTTGTCATATTATTCAACATGTTTTTATCAATTGTATTTGCATGCAGTCTGATAAGTTCAAGGACTGAAAGTGTCAATAGTACAAAATTTGATAGATAGCGACTTGATTTTATCAGGGATAGCGACTTGGCTTTTCTAAGGGGTAGCGACTTGTCCTTTATCTTTACTAGCGAGTTGCTTTTTCTGGACAAGTACAGGGACTGAATGTGTGAACTTTGTAAACTTGAAAATCCATTCTTATCCCCTAGCGACTTGACTCACGTTACATATTTTCAAAAACTCAAAAGATTTTCTTGTTTTTTTTCTCTCTCGTGACCACTTCTTGCTAGCGACTTGCTTGTGGTAAGGTTTATGTCAATCATTTTTGTTTCAAAACATGTGAATTATATGCATCCCCTAACTCAGTTCCCTTAACAAATTCCACTGTGCACTTGATCCTTGACATTTGCTCCCCTCGTTTAGGTTTGTTAATGGGTTCGTTTAATGAAACACTTGATATATGTGTTAATGGATTAGGTGTTGTTTGGGTTCACTAGGATAGATGTATTTTTGCATTTGTATGTATTAATGGGTCGTTGAGCGATTTGTTGTATCACTCGTATGTGGTTCGTTTGGGTTGTGTTTCTGATTATGTTTGTGCTTGTGGCTTGTTTGTATTGGTTCATTGAAGCGATTTGGTTGTGTAGTTGTCATATCTGTTGATTGGATTGTTGTTTGATGCGTATGTCATGTCATGTTCTTGGTAGCGACTTACCAGATAGCTTATTGTTCTTGGTAGCGAGTTGGTGCACATATTCCTCATAGCGAGTTGGGATATCCTAATACATTCTTCCTAGCGACTTGCTTTGTAACTGAGTGATCCGAATTGTAGCGACTTGGCCTTGCAACTTTTGATAGCGACTTGTCTTGAAAAGTTAGCGACTTGCTTAAACGTTTTCATAAAGGCGACTTGATATGTATTTTTCTTATAGCGACTTGTTTTGACAAGTTAGCGACTTGCTATATCGTTTTCACAATGGCGACTTGTCACTATTTTTTGTAGCAACTTGCTTTGTAAAAATTGTTTAAAGCGACTTGCTGTAATAATTTCATGATAGCGACTTGGTTCAGGTTTATCCTGTAGCGACTTGTCTTGACAAATCACTCATAGCGACTTGCTATAACAATTTTTGTTTAAGCAATTTGTATCTGGTTTCTCTTATAGAGACTTGATTTGACAACTTGTTTTAACAACTTGATATAACACTTCCACTATAGCATCTTGTCTCATGAAAACATATTATAGTAATTTTGTTTTTAACAATTTTGGCTCAAAACAAATTGTCTCTTGAAAACTTTGTCAAAATGATTTGTCACTTTGAAAATTACTAACACATCTTTATCTATCTTCTAAGCATTTCAATCTGATTATTGGTAATCAGTCATGGTTGCTACTCATTGTGCTTGTGTCATGTGGTTGCTTTATAAGTTGTTCAGCTAACCATGTCTAATCTAACATGCTCTCGAACATTGTTGTTGTCTGTATGTTTCTACAGAATTTCAAATGGCTAACACAACCTCACCCGAGAACCTTGCTACCTCTACTCCATCCATAGTTCTTACAGATAATGAAATTCTTCCAGAAGACAAATGGGTAGAGATTGGGAAAAGTAACTGTTATGTGGACATGGAAAGAGTGCAACAAAATCCAATCTTCAAAGTGGCAATTGATATTCTTAAAAACACTAACTTCTTCAGTGCCATGACCAAGCAATGCACTATCCCTTCCATTTACCTACACCAATTTTGGAACACCATCACATGGGACAAGATCACTGCCGCTTATTCCTGCAAGCTTGATGATAAGGAATTTGAAATCACATATGACATACTCAGTAAGGCCCTAGGAATCACACCATGTGACCCTACCAAACAATCTGTCCCTCCACCTAGCACGGAAGAGCTAATAGTCTTTCTAATTGGTTTGGGTTATCAAGTTGGGATAACAAGGGCTTTAGATATCATCACCGGACACATGTATCAACCTTGGAGGGCCATGACAACTATTCTCAACTTATGCTTATCTGGCAAAACCTCAGGGTTTGATAAAGTGAGGATACCTATTCTGCAAATCCTATGGGGTCTCATCAATGGGGTGAACATTAATGTCTCGGAACGTATTTGGGAAGAATTCTCGTTGTCTATGCACACTTTCATCACCGACAGAACCAATTTTCAGAATCAAGCCCAAGGAAGGAAGAAAGTACACAAACTTGTGATTCCTAGCATAAGATTCTCCAAGCTTGTCATTCAGTTCTTGCAACAGACTCACAACTTTAATCCTAGGAGTGAATCTGTCCTCCATAATGCTAAGGATGAATTTGTACTCAGTAACCTCAAGTATGTTGCCAGAGGGGTTAATAAAGAGATCTTTGGAATGCCAATTCCTGATGCACTTCTCCCAGATGATATTAAAAAGACTGACTACTTCAGATTATACAAGAAAAGGGTATCTAGATCCAATGTTGATGACTCTCCCAATCCCTCACAGCCCAAGTCAACAAAGTCTACTTCCAGCACGAAATCATCATCTAAAACCTCATATGCCGCCCTTCCCAAGAAAAGACGTGATAGATCTCAATCTACCGACACCTCATCACAGAAGCAGAAAAAGAGGAAGAAGGATGTTGAAAAGGAGAATGTTGGAGGAACCGAGGCTCCAAAGGGTGATAGACGATTGATTGATGAAGACGAGGCTGCTTTCCAACAAGGAATTAAACAAAGCCTGGAAAGTCTGAATATGAGACCACCAGTGGGAGGAGTTGTGTTTCGAGAACTTGAGCCAGCACCACAACAACCAACTTCAACCACACAAGATAAAGGCAAAGGGATTGCTGGAGCAGATGCAGAACAATCTGCTCAAATGCTATTGACCATCTCTTCTCCACCTCCTAAAACAACTACTCAATTCATACTCAAGAAAAGAGATGTTGAAGAATCCTCAGCTCCAACTCAATCTGAAGTGGAAAAAGATGTAATAGTTACACCTGTTGAAACTCCTGCATCAAGTGATACCTAATCTGATCAGAATGATGATGAAGAGTTGCAGAAAGACTCACAGGAGAACCTTGAGTCAAGATCTGATGAAACCAGGCATATGGAGGAACCGAACATGTCTACTGATTCTCTATCCTCATTGAAGAATATAGATACAGACTTCTCTTTCATTGATCAGTTCATTATTGACAAACCCACAGACACTGAGTCTTATAAGCAAGGTAATGAGAAAGAGGAAGCATAGTCCATGTTTACAGTCAACATACAGCAAGACACTTCAACCATTCCTCCTATGTCAGCACCTTCTCATGCAACCGCACTTCCACCGCCAATACCTGCTCAAACAACCGCACTTCCACCACCCAAACCTGCTAAAGATCTATCACTGGAACCAGTGGTTACAGTAACTGACACATACACTCCACCGGCTTCACCACCTCAAATTCTTACGTCAGATCAATTGCTCGACAAAGCTGTGAAACGAATTGAAGCTCTTGAGAGGCAATTGCCAAAATCTATCAACGTCCTTGAGCGTCATATTTACAAGCTGGAGAACCTCAACTTCAATCAAGGAGTCGCAGACGCAATTGAGGGAGAGGTAAAAGATGCTGTAGAATGGGCAATGCAAGCTCCATTGCTTCAACGATTCAAGGATCTGCCCATTGCTGATATGAGAGCTGTTTTATCAAATAAGATGTATGAAGCTAATGAGCATCAGGATGCAGTTCACAAGAAGCTTTATGATGCACTTGAAGAATCGATTAAGCACGATAATCATCTACAGTTTCTGGAGGATATTCGAGAAAGGGAGGCTAAAAGGAAAAGGAGGACTTCAGTGTTGGAATCTTTACATAAAGGTCCCAAATCTCCTCCTCCTCCTCCACCGCCTCCAAATGGTGGAGCTGGTACTTCTGCTACTGGTGGATCTTCTGGAATGACCACTACACCTCCACCACAACTACCATCATCACCACCAAAACCTTCAAATCAACCCAGTTCATCCAGTGATCAAGGAACTCATAAGAAATCTGCAGCTTGGACCACCGTTGATTCAAGGTTCACACCCACATTCTCTACTATTCCAAAAGATCAGGTGCTTCATGAAGAATCGTATGTCATGGCAGAGTCAGAATCCTATGACAATGATGCATCCACCAAACATATCCCCAAGACATCTGAAGATGATTGGTTTGATGCATACGTGTCAGGTGAATGCTCTAATACCTCTAGAGTTGCACCTTCAAAAGACACAATTCAAAACTGGCTCACCGAAGAGAGACCTCAAACTCCAGAACCTTCATGGTCCATTCCAGAGTCTGACACAATGATCCCTGACAACAACTGGGCTTCAACAATAACTGCCAACTATGAAGCCCCAGCTGAAGATTCTCTTCTTCACATCACATGAGATATGGGAAGCTTTATGAAGTGGTTTTGTGAACAGAAGGGAATCTCGTCCATCACTCCAAAGGATCTTGAAGGACCGGCTTTTGACATCGTCAAGGTCTTTCACTCAGATGCCAATCAACTACAATACCAGATGGAAGAATGTCACAAGATGCTTAATGATCATGTCAGTGATGAAATCTGTCGTTTCAATGTTAACAAGCCTCTTCCTCTTGGTGGTGAACCTGGACAAATGACAATTCAAGCAGATTTCTTCTTTAATCATGACCTGGATTACCTATGTGCTCGTACGTAAGAAAGACAACCAGCCTTATCTATTTCCAAGATGAAAGCTGCAACCTATGATGATCCAGGTCTTGAGCAGTGGGTACCCGATCAATTCTGGGTGGACAAGGATCAGGTTTATGACATTGCTGCCTCGTACGAAATTTCTCATTGGTGGTTCAAGAAGAAGAAATTTTACATTGACCGACATAATGCTGAAAAGAGTCGCAGAGCTGTTCGATCCAAGCTTCGTATCCTAAGTGTCGTCAACATAGAGATCTTCTCAATCTATGGCTATGATTACTTGAAGAAGATTATTCTTCGAAGAGCTGATTTGAAAGAATATGTTATTGAAGAGAACGACTTCAAACACTTGATGCCAAACCACTTTAAAGATCTCTACCTTCTGAACCTCCAGGGACATCTTGAACACCTACCCACTCGTGATAAAAAGGCTCTCTCTGCTGCTGTCAATATATGGATCAGGGGCTTGGTCATTCGACAAAGAGTCGGTGATTTTCAACTTGGCGTAAAAAGCTATCAGACACAAGTCAATCTCACAAGACCTCAATGGGACGCCAAAGGACATGAATATCGTCACGACTACATAGTGATTGACACTCCTAGAGCAGTCCTCTTTACTGACAGATTCGGGATAAGAATGCTGATGCGCTTATGTGAATTGTTCAAGTTCAGTGATGGCACTCTGAAGATGGTGGAAGCAGAATTAAATTCGAGGGTGAAGGAAATCAAGCTTGATCTGAAGCCGTGGAACAAGACAAGATTCTGGTCGGAACAAGATCTGAAGAGGTGCGAAGAATTCATTGCTGCGATCGGACGGAGACTAAAGACAAGAAAGATTTATCGCAGCCTTGAAAGCTTTGTGGGTGGGAGAATACGTGATGGTCATTATAAGCTACTGCAAAGAACTGAATGAAGATATCCTTCTGCAATAGTTTGTTTTGTTTTGTGCTCTATACAATGTGGTGAATGTACTATGAACAATTATAACTAATATGTATATTGTAGGGGTAGGTTATGGATTGCTATTCCCTTGTTGTGTAAAAGGGAACTTTGAAGTAGTCCACTTCGGATCATATAAAACCGGACACTTTTTTCTCCAACAAAGTTTTGTTTCCTACATATTTAAATCACTTGAGATCCAAAATCTCAAAGGATTTGAAATTTTTGATCGGGGGAGAAAATGTGATATAAATATGAAAGATGATAAAAGGTGACCATTTTTTGTCTCAAAGTGCATACTGCTCTCTAATATGTGCTAAACTCTTTTCGAATCTCGAAGCATATATTAAGGGGGAGCATTTCAAAACAAATATAAACCTTCAAGGTACGAAGATTTCTATGTTTTAACATAATGTATCTTGATTGAGTGTTAAATGGTTTCTAAATATTTGGTAATCGTGGATGTATTTCTAAAGAACTCTTACCTCTATGTGATAAAATGATTTCAAATATCCTATGCACATATTGAGGGGGAGAATTTACAAAGAAAATCAAATGGCTTTTTCCATGGAAACTGTGATCAAGAATTTATTTCAAAAGATCTCTTGCCTCCATGTGCTAAACAATTTATAAAATAATATGCACATGTTGAGGGGGAGCATTTCTGAAAGATCAAAACAATTAAGGTACAAAATGCTTTGATCTCGTATCACAAGTACCTTGATTGATTTTCCAATTGGTTTTCAATTGGTTCCAATGGCAGATGAACAATACCAAATAGACCAACCAAATTTACTTTATGTATTGTGATATAAGGATGGTTAGGTTAGGTATTCGTTCCCACGATCCCGCCAGAGCCGAAGGGATCTACCCAGGGACAATCCACTAGTTAGAGTAGAAGTCCTTAGGTATGATGAAAAAAAAGGAGACAAGTGAGATATGGGAAGAGTACGGACTGAGACAGAGCTAGAACTGGATTAAACCCAAAAGGTTCTAGTTATGAAGTCTTGGTTGTTGGAAATGTATATATTTACAAACATGTGAATGTCCGGATTCGAACTCGTGACCACGGGATTGCACACATTAGCGAATGAGAATTAAAGTTAATAATTAATGTTTATGTTTACGATTAATTATTACACATTAAGTCCGGTTAACGATCGTTAAGTATTTAACGGATAAATGACTAACGACCGTTAAATGGAAAAGAGAAGGACTAGAAATGGAAAACTTGGAAAAGTTATGGATTGGGCTTTGGGCTTTCCTTCATGGCCGGCCATAGGGGCTATTCTAGGCCTAATCCCCTAACTTGTTCCCTAAGTTTACCTACTAGTATATAAGGAGGGGTAGGTTCTAGGGTTTCATACACTTGTGCATTGAATTAACCCTAGATCTCTCCTCTCCTCTCTCTAGTCTTATATTCGGCCGAACACTCCAAGTAAGGGAGTTTGGTTTCGTTTTTCTTAAACGAGGACTTGTGTTAGATCTAGCAATCGCTTGATTCGTTTGGTTAATTCGTGTGTACAAGAACGTGGTTGTAAGACATTATTCTTACACCAATTAGTATTTTTTTGTTTTGCTTTGCTCGAGGGATTTGACATTCGCAAGAGGTACGTTACGCATACTTTCAGTTAATTAAGTTATTTGTTATGATCTTAAGTCTTCCGCTGTGTACTCTTGATGTCTTTATGTTTTATTGTATTTTATATATCATAAACTCAACAGTGGCATCACGAGCCTTGTATAACAAGTAATTAATTACTGAAACACATAATTAAAATAAACATGAATGTGTTATTATTTGTATGCTTAGATCTAGGGTTTGCTTAACCTAAACCCTAATTTGAGGGGGGGGGGGGGGGCGTTTTTTATTTTGTTCCCTAATTAGGTTTTGTTAACTAATGTTTTAATTGGATTAGAAACCCTAAGATGCATACAACTTTATGTGTATATGCGTAACTTTGATTTAATTGCATTAATTGTTAAGTGTAATTTTATGTCCATGATAATTACATGCATGTTTTATCATGGATATGCTTTTATTGTATGTCTTTCGTGGTTAAGTGATATACACTAATTTTGATAGATCTAAAATTGGGGAAGACCTCAATATATATTAATTGGTTAATTAATAGGATTTATCTAAACCGTTTGCATGCGGCTATTTGATATGCATGACTCTATTTGTTATGCATTTATTGTTTATTTGTTTATTTTTTTTAAATACTTGCTTGTTTGTGTTTTGTAACAAGGGTATTTTTACAAGAAAAATAAACTGATCTAAACAATGGTGAAACATGTATTTTTAAGAATAGTAATCATAATCGTTTAATTGATTGATGACTTTGGTACAAATGACTGAACGGCTCACCCATGAGAATGAACTAATAAAAGGGGTTTAAAGAAGTGCGCACAGTCACACTGAATGGATGTCTAAGGTTGTGCTTTAGCACGTACCTGGTCCTCTGCCCCCTGTAAGTTCGAGTGGAGCTACTTAGTAAGTCATTAAATGTGCAAGCTCATCTTAAGGGCGAATTAGTATTGATTCCATGCGCCACTTAGGTGGTAATTATCCGAAACACTAAGTGTTTACACTTATGCAAAAGTACGGTATAATGGATGATAATTAACACTAATTCCTTGATTGGTGAACCCAATACCTCAATTAAAGTTTGATGATGAAAAGCTTATACATTAAAACAAGATATAAATGTTTTAATAAAACCTATGTTACGAAGATGAATGCATGACATCTTTGTACATATTTGATTTAACATCATAATTATTACCCTTTAATTTACGTTATATGCCATCCAACGAAACGGAAACACCTAAGATTACCTTTTATTTGCGTGAGATCGTGACTTAGATCGTAATCAAAGGGTAAAATGTCCACGTGTCGTGAGAACGGGCATGGACGATTTTGCAGTTTCTTAAGTTGGACAACTTAATTGAGTTTTGTAGTGAGAACTGGCAACTCAAGGCATAAGATGGGATAAAACATGTTTACATGGCAATTGAAATTGGCTATATGTAAATCCCATAAATCTAGGAATTGCAATTGAAATTGGCAATTGAGCAAAAGCTCTACCATTTTGTATAAGGTTCATTACTAGCAGATCAACTGATGTGATGAGATTATGACAATTTGGATCCTAGTTTTTCAGTGGAAATTAAATGGTTATATGCTTATGAACCATGGGTAATTAATTTTCTTGAAAAAGGTTAATTATCGAAAATACTAAAATTGAATTTTGTAATTCTTTTGAATGTATAATTGCGACATTTAACCGTAAACAAAGTTTAGTCTTTGATCAGTAAATTGCTCCATTATGCTTTCAAACAAATGTTTGATCGAGAATAATTTACTGAAAAGACAAATGAAGTCTCTTTTCCATGGGAGAAGCATTAGACTCAACCCTATTCCTTTTCATGAATGAGAAAGGTATAATAGGAACGTTTTGAATTGTCTAAATTCTAATGTAACTCATAGCAATGAATTGCACGTCATATTTTCCATAAAGATTTCATTACCTTCATTAGGTGAATGAATCCATTTGTAACAAACATGAATGTTGGTTAACTGGAAAACATGTATATGAGTTACTAAATTAGAAGCTAGACTAATTACCGCGAAAATTGGTAAAAGGCAAACTAGCTTAATTTATCTAGTTGGTTTGCTTTAGCCTTTAAAGGTGCTACATACCAGTATGAGGATGGTAGGCCTGTTAAGGAAGAAATTGCATACCCAATTTTTCAAGTTAATAACATTGATGGATAACCCATCATTCACAGAGTAGAATACACCTTTTAGTACCTTAGTAATGATTACGTATGGTTCTTCAAAGGTGTAGGAAAGTAAAAAGCAAGCAAGCTGTTTTCACTGGTTATGCAACACTTACAATGTTGTCAGATTCAGTGGGAGCATTTGTGTTGCATTACTGAATAAGAAGTTGTTTTAATGATTTCTAATTCAGTGGGAGCTACAAGCCTTATTTCCTGTGTAGTAACCCAGATTATCTTCAAAGATAATTACTTTCCAATTGTAGACACTTATGTTTTTAAGGAAAGTCATGTGCGTTTCCTTACTAAACAATATAGTTCTACATCTACTTGTTATATCTATGACACAAATCATATTAATCGAATAAACGAACGTATATCGTGTTCTTTATCTGCTACATGATGTTGTTCCATGCACAAGTGGGAGAAATCTTATTGTGTGCAAGGTACAACACATATTAATATGATTTAAAAGGATTCTCTTGACTGTAAAGTAAGAGAATAACGTTCTAATAGGAAGTATACATTTAAATATGTATGATTGCCCTATTAAGAACATGTGTCAAGATGATAACAAAGACTACTTTATTTTAAATATTTATGTCATTCAATATTTAAGAAACACTTGTAGTTACAATTTATGTTACGTGAGAACGTGAACTAGATTGTAGCCCAAGGTAAAATATCCATGCGTCGTGAGAACGAGCATGGATGATTCTGCAGTTTCTTACATGGAACATTTCATGGAATGACATAATTAAATGAAGTAATCTAATACTACTTTGAATTTGAGTATTCGTTCAATGACTTAAATATATGTAGTAATTATTAACTTGAAATATTAATTGAAACCTGAGGTGGTGTTCATAATTACTTTTATTATAAATGTTTATGATTTTGTAAAGTCACAAACATGAAGTCTTTTAATACAAGACTTACAATATAAAGTAAGACGTTAACTTGCTATGTTTTAAGACATATGCATGAAGTCAATGAGGTGATCAATGACTTATAACGTATAGTGGGATTATAACTGATATGTCTTTTGACTTGGTCAAAAATACTTGTGTTATAATACATGCAATTGATTTGGTAATTCTATTGTACCATTAAGTTTTACTTTGTTGGTAAATAGGTAAGCCATAGAGTAGATGGTTATCTAAAATATTGTTAGATTTTCTTACAATATTAATTCTAATGAAATACCATAGTTTTATGGTATGTTCAGTTAGAAGAATCAAAATCTATTGGCATGTTTGATTCAAGATAACTATAGTTTCTTCCACATGTTATCAAGGTTAGAAGATTGAGTATAGATTGAATATACTCAATAAGACTCCAACCTAGAAGATTGATAAGACACCATTTGTTTATGGAATGTGATGAATCACATTAAGTCTTATAAATGAAGTTCTGAATTTGTTAAACTACTTATAGAGTGAGTTGTAACAAACTAATGTTAGGAACTGTCAATGTTTTTTGTAGTATCCCAAAAGAGAACAATGTATTGTTGCTCTACTTGATAAACTATTTAAAGGTAATCTTTAAAATTTTTAAAAGGCAAGTGGGATTTTTGTTTAGATCTTGAAAGATTGAATTACAAAAATACATAATCTTCTAAAATGCACTAGCAAATATCATAATGAGGCTAAACATGAAAATGATAGACCTTAATATGATGGAATTGTCATTCATAGATTCGTAAGGATATCTCAGATATTTAATATGCTGAGGAATATGAGTTACAGGATCATGGTAAGCCTGTTAATCATAATGATGAATTTATAAAATGTTGAATTGTGGTAAATCAATCATACTATGAATGTTGAGATGCTGTCCATAAAGATAATCAACTTTAGATACTTGGTTTATCTTAATAATGAATATGAGTTTCTTCAAAGGATGGAAACCCTAGTGGTTTAAATCTTTATGTAGAAATCATATGGACAATATTGTACACATATTTAATGCATGTCTAGTGATAATAATATTAATCATATTTAAGCAATTAACTATGATTGAATATTCTTTACTAGATACATTAAATAGAAGTATAAAGATTATAATTGTCATACTTAGTTTCATTGATATGAAATTTTGACAATGAATGTCATAACTCTTTGTTGTGGAATTACTTTTGCGAGGACGATGAGTAATACAAAGAAGTTTTATGAATTCAAATAATCCTTGGATATGTACAAACTGCAAGAATCCATGAATGGATATATGCAAGCATCTAAGAGATGTTTCTTATGTTTAATATTAAATCCATGTTTGATTTAATAATTAAAATAAGATAGCTCATAAGTATTCCTAAAAGCTAGTGGGAGTATTATTTTAAATCTTATATGTTGTATGGGCAACTACATTCCACCTAAATTAAGTTTTAGTTGGGAATGAACTTCGTTTGTAAGATTTGGAAATAAGATATATAACCTTGAAAAATATGTTTATTATTATAAAAATATGCGGTAAATAAATGAGTCTAATAGAACATGATGAATACATATCTTTGACAAGATAGATGAGATCTTAAAGTTTAACTTGAAGATTCATCATGAACATCATGTTGTGTATAAGATTGTTGTGTCATGCTTGATTACAAGATGATTTGACAACATTGAAAGTTGTTAGTGTAATAAATATTTTAAAAGGAATATGTTTGGATTTAGAATCACATTTCACAGTCTGGAGATGCTCCTAGATTCTATGGATGGAAATATGGCAATTATTTCATAATTGTCATTGCCAACAAACTTGAGTTTGGTAGGCACCAACATTACACTATAACTGTTCGAAGTTTACGGACGTTTAAAGAGCATATTGTTGTACACAATGATGCTGGTATAATTGAGATGACACTCAATTCTAGTCATGGTATCCTTGATGATGACCATGTTGACTAGTTATGCTCAACTAGGAGCATAGTTGCATTATACATTAAAGAAAAAGAATACTTTAAAACTTTAAAGTTTTGAAAGATGATTGTCATAAAAGGGTGGTTCAGGTTATCACGCACCTTATGGAATGATATGACAATATCAAGATATGTGTAAACATATACAAGAAATTCACTTATTGAATTTTTGAAATAAGTATTCTCAAAATTCCTATAGATCAAAGTTAATTGAAATTATGCCTTGTCAACAAGTATGATTTTCATGACTTGTGGCAAAATTCATTAACTAATATTATCATGCATTGATTTATTTAGTATTTGGATAAAGGATGTTGAACAATTATTATTAATGAATTAAAGTACGGTATACGTTTAAATTTCATTTATAATATTGTGTCCTGTATTTGCATGTTTAAATCCTTGAATAACTTAAGTTATTCTAAATAGTCTGTTGTCAATCAATAACATGGGAATGATATTGAATTAAGACAAATCTGAGTATTAGTTAGAATATACTTGAAAGTATATTGATGCGTAGCATGACTAATTTCAGATGATATTCAATGAATTGAGTATAGGACTTATCCCACCCACATGATGATACTTTATGGATCTTTGTCATTAAGTATATCATGAATATTTATCCTCTGACTTGAGATACAAGAGATATGTCATGGATGTAGTGTATTTCTGTGAAGCAATCTAACGCTATACGTAACTGGTAGTTATAAGGGTTGTTTTCAGAAATGTTGCGAAATCTATGAATTCTGCTTGTAGTCAAAATGGGATTTGTTTCCTTCAAATTTATTTTGAAGTATAATACTACTGGGCCCCTCGTAGGGTTGTTAAGATGTTTGCATGGCCATGCCCAAGGTCTTCTGGAATATGTTCAGAAGAATTGGTAATCTTAATCAATCACATAAAGCAAGAAACAGAATAGTTAATTAAGAAATGAGTGAGATCCATATTCTTATTAACATGGTATTAGAAACAAAAGGATGAATATGATGATGAATCATCAAACTTGGTTTTTCTCCAGAAAACCATACACGAGTTGTACCGGGGGCATTGGCGTGTTGCTAGACGCTAACCAATGTCATTTCACGTTTTGTAAACATATCCAAGTGGGAGCTGTTGGAAATGTATATATTTACAAACATGTGAATGTCCGGATTCGAACTCGTGACCACGGGATTGCACACATTAGCGAATGAGAATTAAAGTTAATAATTAATGTTTATGTTTACGATTAATTATTACACATTAAGTCCGGTTAACGATCGTTAAGTATTTAACGGATAAATGACTAACGACCGTTAAATGGAAAAGAGAAGGACTAGAAATGGAAAACTTGGAAAAGTTATGGATTGGGCTTTGGGCTTTCCTTCATGGCCGGCCATAGGGGCTATTCTAGGCCTAATCCCCTAACTTGTTCCCTAAGTTTACCTACTAGTATATAAGGAGGGGTAGGTTCTAGGGTTTCATACACTTGTGCATTGAATTAACCCTAGATCTCTCCTCTCCTCTCTCTAGTCTTATATTCGGCCGAACACCCCAAGTAAGGGAGTTTGGTTTCGTTTTTCTTAAACGAGGACTTGTGTTAGATCTAGCAATCGCTTGATTCGTTTGGTTAATTTGTGTGTACAAGAACGTGGTTGTAAGACATTATTCTTACACCAATTAGTATTTTTTTGTTTTGCTTTGCTCGAGGGTTGTTTTGCTTTGCTCGAGGGATTTGACATTTGCAAGAGGTACGTTACGCATACTTTCAGTTAATTAAGTTATTTGTTATGATCTTAAGTCTTCCGCTGTGTACTCTTGATGTCTTTATGTTTTATTGTATTTTATATATCATAAACTCAACATTGGTAAGCACTGAAGGGGTTGAAGAATGAAAAAGAATTGAATGAGAAAAGGGTGAAAACAAATAGCCCTCCATTATTTTCAACCTTAGGGCAGAAACCGGGTTCAATTCATATGCTACTGGCTGTTACCGAGGTAACACCAGTATTGAAGACAAGACGTCATGGACCCAGTGACGCACTGCACTACAACTTCCCAAGCTACTCAAGTTCCTCTTAAAAGGACTTGTTTCATTCTCACAGGGGAACCTACATTATCTATCGACCTCCTCTTAGAGATGGTTGATATTGAAGAAGGATACCCTCTCCCTAGTCTCCGGCATAGGAACCAAATGTGCACAAGTGAGTCTAGAGCCACGAGATCATCAATAAATCTCATTAAGGACACGGTCAATGAAGACTCTCTGTTTCACACAATGTGGAAAGAGAGAATATACTTTTAGAGTCCTACGCATTATCCTTGTGGTATTGCCAGAACATCTGAGTGATATACTAACATATTCACAATGAAGATGGAAAGCCTTCTAGAGCCAACATCAAACAAGCTCTTGGTAGGTGGCATGTGAGATCTATCCAATAGATCAGCCATGTGACAACTGAACATAAACAATGGGGCGATTCAAATTCTTGAATCAATCCTGGTTCAGGTTATGGATTGACGGTTACCTTTGAAAAATCGGTCGTTGTGCTTGAAACTCTTTTCTCTAGCACATCGACTGTGTATTAATATTTCAAAAATAAAAGGTGTTTATGATTGATAATTGATTTTCTTTAAAACCCTCGTTGTATTGCAAAAACACTTTATCTTGAGCAGTACACGATTGTTTTTCAAATCTCTTTTCATCAATCAGTGAATCTTAAATTTGCTGGTTCACTCACTCCGTGTTGTCTTCTTTGAGATGTTCCGGTTTGAGAACAACTAGAGCAGCTGCGAAACCCTGTCAAGGAGGTTCTTCGGAATTATACCTGATCACAGGCAGTACTTGTACTGATCAACGGGGAACCGTGGGCCGTGTACCTCAATTCAACGAAAGTGATCAAAGACACTTTCGTGCGCTTTATTGCTAACTGTTGTATGCAGGTACACCCAACGTTTGAAACTGATCAGAATGGAGAGGTCAATCCATAGCCGCATGCTCACACAACACATTCATTTCAAAAGAAATCATGATTAGTGCATCAATGACTCTGATATTCTCACTCCATGCTTCTGCTACGCTACTGGAAATATTCTGAATCAACGAAAGCTTCCGCAACTCTGATGAGAAGATATCATGATCCAAAATGTGAGCATGTCGGTCAACTAGTCACAAATTCACATGATGGCAACACAATAAAGGGTGATCCAGAGATTTACTATGGCTGATGATCTCAAATTACGCTCAAAGGTCATCAAGATGTGGATCAGCTCTATAACCTCCACTTAATTTACAAAGTAGTTGGACTTTGAAGAATTCACCACAAAGACACAAAACCTGAATACTCTGATGTATTAATGTCTACGAGCTCAAGACTGATGTTTAAATAGGATGCTAGGTTGGTAGGATGCAAAATTGTAATTCATGGGGTGACCTCCCTTAGAGGGAGATTGTTAGGAATTAGAAATTCTATAGTGAAGCATCGGTCACCCCAACATATAATCTAGCTTTAGTTAGCTCGTAGATATATCTTTTAGTACGATATTTGTTAGTTAGTTATTAGCATAGCTTAGTCTAGTGTAACACCGTGGAGGAAGGACGGGTCTTTACCCATTGTATGCCTGATCCACAACCCGAAGGAGGGCATGCTTCTTTGTATAAATAGCCCTTTCCCTACAAGGGAGAGTGTTGGATGTTCATTTGGAATCTAACCTTCCATGAGTTTCTCTTACTAGAATATCCCACTTTCTCTCTCAAAAATCATATATTCGCCCATACTTGTGATTGTTTGTGTGTTTGTGAAATCCAATATGTTTCAAACATTTATTTGGGCATTGATTAAGTCATTAAGGTATTGGTTTTTTATTTGTATGCTCATTGGATTTTGTACATGGGATTTGGATTTGAGCGTTATTAGTTTAATGGGTGTGTTTAAATTTTTTTGGATTTGTTTTAAGTTGATTACTTGATGATGTTTTTGTGGTTCGGATGGATTATTGGGGGGTTGTTTGATTCTTATTGTCTGCTTATAGATGTTTAGAGAGTGTTTGGGATTATTTTTTAATATAAGAAATAAGCATATCTGAGAGTGTTTTGGACTATAGTCCATTGTGCTTATAACATTTTATTGCAATTGAAATTAGCAAGTTGTGAATAAGATCTTCAACGTAATAAGCTTCGGGTCATTCTCGATCATGAATAGGGCATCTCAACTTAAGATTAACCAAAGCGTCTGTAATTTATAGATGCACGATTGAAAATTTTTTAGTTTATCGGCCTTTGCATATCTTGATAAGGTTAAAATCTTATAAAATAATATTAGCAAAACACCTGTTTAGTATATAAGCTGTTTAAAGAAGCTTACCCGTGCTTCAAGTTCCAAATTGATTGGATTTCTGTTTGGATTTACATTAATAGAGTAAGTGGATTTGGCTGTTTATCTGAGTTCATTAACAGCTTTCCGGCTTTATCTGCTTATAGTGTTAGAATTGTAACCTTTTATATTTTTATTTGGGATGTCAATAAGTGATTACGAATAAGCATTTCAAAGGTATTTGATAAGCAATATTCACCTAATCATGCTTATCACTATCACTTCCATAAGCATCATCCATTTCTTCATGGTCTGAGTTATTGGTAGGAGATAAACACTGCAACGGTATATCATTTGTTGCGGTTTGGTTAGATAATGACAATACCAAACTCATGTTTTTCCTTTTTTGGTACTTAGATTTGAAATTACATGCTTTCAACATTTTGGTGGTTCTGGCAAGTTGTAAATACGGGTTATCTTCCAGCTGCTTTTTCCCTTCCTTCAACATTTTTATTATTTCTTGCCTGTCGTTTTCAGGTTGTGTACCTCCATTCTCAGCCTATAATGCAAAGAACATTACAGTCAATAGAGTTGTAACAAACAGATATTATCTAAATTTCAAAATAAATGGTTAGTCTCAATTCATTTATAACCTGAAAATTGTCGATTAATGTTTTTAGAATCTTAAGCTTACCATAAAGCCAACGCTTAATACCCACATCTCTACAGTTATATTTCAAAGTAGATAAACCAACATTAAGCTCTTTTTCAGCTTGCCTTATCGTCATGTGAAAGTACTGGCTGATTGTATCTTTGCTGTATGCCATGAGATTATGATATGGATAATAGATATGTGAGTGTGAACAAACAACGAGAGCAGTGGAGGTAGAGGTTAGAGTGTGGATTTTAAAAGCCTTACCAAGCCTTGATGCTTCCCAGCAGTTACACAAAAGTGTTAATACAAATAAGCCGTAAAAACGTTTATTTATATTTTACGATCTTCTAATGTTTTGTCGATAACAAACGTAAAATCATATTAATGAAACAAATAAAATACGTAAATGGTTTGAACTAATAGTTTCTAACATATTCACATTTTCACATAAAACACTAAAACAAGTATAAGTGATTTTATGATTTAAGTAATACATATGTACAACAACTAGTGTTTACATATTTGGATAAAATATACACATAACTAGTATGTAGTATATTGGGTAATATAAATGGGTAGAAACTTAAGTATCACAACCCATTGGGCAAATACATTGAATGTAGTTGGGTACAACCCAAAGCCCATAACCCATGGATCTTGACCCATAACCCTTTGCATGACATCATTCGATATGGTGTGTTTCGATGTACTAGATAGACTAGCATTAGATCCAAGGATATTGATGTCCTTGATGATGTTGTAAAGGAGTAGATCTCCTTTGGGATTAGTCGTTGGTGTAGTGTGGTAGTAGTTCCTCCATTTCAATGGAACTAGGTGCTTAGCCTAGTACCTAATAAAGGGTAGGCGATGTTGTGAAGGTGTAGTTCACCTTGGTGTGAAAGAACTAGGTACTTAGCCTAGTACCTTATAAAGGGTAGGCGACGTTGTGTAGGTTTGGTTCACCTTGGAGTGAAAGAACCCGGTGGTTAGCCTAGCACCGGAAAAAGGGTAGGCGACGTTGTGAAGGCTTCTCCTCCATAAGGAGATTGGTGTAGTGTTTACGAACTCTCGAGTAGGTGACTCGGGGAGTGGAGTAGGGCAAGGAAGGTGTCCTTGTAGCCGAACCACTATAAATACTCGCGTTGTGGTTTTGTGCTTCTTACTCTTATCTTTTCATTACATATCTTTATATGCTTGTTGATCAACATCAACACACACAACCAAATAGATTGACATAAGTCGATCTAAATAGTTTAAAAGGAAGTTTTAATTGGTAAAACTATTCAACCCCCCCTTCTAGTTTTCCACAATTGGCATCAGAGCTTCGTTACCAAGTTTCTTGAAGTATATTGTACTTTAACAACTTGATACGATCCGTGGTTAATTGAAAACTACAAAGAAGGTTTTTCATAAAAACAAACACCATGTCTTTTAAAACTATATGTTTGGATGTTGATTTGATAACAACATTTTTCTTATTTATTTTTTCTTTTAATTGCACTAATCTTCTTTGTCATGTTGATTAGTCAAAGCTCATACCCACCAAGCTTTAGGAGTCGCTTGGTAACAAGAATACCTTCCTTAAGAAGGTATCTTAAACGCAAAGGAGCGGGAATAGTCTAAGTGACACTTGCTGTGTCATTTGTAAAGACATTCCTAAGTGCGCTAGAGGTATGATTCTCTTTTTACTTTGCTTGATAATTAAGTATTCCTATTTAGGTATTTATATGATTATTTTCTTTTGTGCAAATTACATGTTTTACATGAAGCTTCATTAGGAAGCCTTTTTCTTACATACGTGTCTTATCTCTCATCTAAAGTCGTGGTATATAAAACTTATATTTTTCTTTTAATCCAATAATAAAACAAAAACACGAATTTCAAAAATTCCTCCTTCCCTATAAAAACTTCCACCGTCGACCTATCTATCAAATCCTCACTTTTTTCAAATCTTCCAATTTCAAAAATTTTCTCTCACTTAAAAACTTCATCTTCCTCCTCATCCCATCTCAACCGAAACCAAGAAGATCCGTCATCAACATGGTTTACATCGCACTCATACTCATCGCCCTAACACTCATCGCACTTGTGTTCCCTATGACGAAGTTCACATATGGAGACATTTACTTTGTGTTATTAATCTACATTGGGATCATATACCTAATCCTTTATATCATCCTTAGCATTGAAATGCAATATTACTAATAATATTGTTATCTTTGTTATTATTTATTTTCTTGTGATTTATGTGTTTCGTGATACATTAGAAGTCATGAATGCATGCTAAAAGAAAATGTAGGATAAAACACTTCTCGTGGTATAAAAACTGTAAAACCTATGTTTTATCAAAATTGTTTCTGTTACTACAGATCCACGGATCCCGAAAGTTATACTAGCCGGATCCCTTTTGAAAAGGAACCGTGGGATCCGTCCTACTGGAGAACAGTTTTTCATGCAAATTAAAAACCATTTTTCTTCTAAAAGTAATACTCCACTAGAATGTCAAAACCATAAGTGAGTCAAGTGTCTTTCTTGTTTAAAAACCATTGTTAATAAAAATCTAATAAAAACGTTAGATAATTATAGGTCGACCATAAACATCACCTCTCATTAACCCATCATTTCTATAGGTTCAACTATGACACATGAATATGAGTTTGATTTGTCACTCACTAGCGTCTACACTCCGAACATCTCTCTCGAACCCAACACACCTGGCAATCATGTCCGTGGGTTCAACAATCTCGAAACCCGTCACTTCCATGAAGGACGTATTGTAGACACCTCTCTACAATTCGAAGAAGGTATCAATACCTCCTTCCGAGCCATAGGACTAGAATGTCTTCTTGAAATCAACGAGAATATATGTCCAAGTTTCATAATGGAATTCTTCCGTCAAGTCGAACTCGTTCGTAACGAGGATCGCTCTCTATCCCTTTGGTTTTATATCAAAAACCAAAAGTTCACTCTAACCCTTGGACATTTTGCTCACATCCTCCGGATTCCAAATCATGGACAATGTGCCTTCACCGAAGATTGGTCTCTTGATTCTCTCTTCAACTTTCGTGAAGAAAATAGCCCATATTGTTCACACATACCCTCTCCGGAAGATTTAAATCGCATAATATGCAAACCTCGACCATATTACTCCGATCCAAACATTATCTTCACACGGGACATCCGAGAAGAGTACAAGCCTCTTGCACTCATCCTACGTGAAAATGTTTGGAGTCTTAGGGGAAATCGAGAAATTCTTCCCGCTTGTTGTGCTCACATGTTGTACTGTTTGCTAACACAACAACCATAAAATCTCGCCTACTTCTTCGCAAGGCGAATTGCAAATCTTCAAGGCTCCAAGAATAAACTCATCCCTTATGGAATGTTCTTGACACGCCTCTATCATAATGTTATGCACTTCCATCCTCAATTTCAAAGTCCGTTGTACGTACTTGTAAACAAGATGATGGAACCGCTAAACATATCTCTCATGAAGACTTTCTTCATTCTTGATTCCACCAACACCCATCAATCACATAATGATCCTCCTAGCGAAAACACTCAAGGAACCTAGTAGTATTCAAATAGGATCAATTCTACTCTACTCGTGCTTTATCAATGTAATCCTATTTCCTTCATGAAATAAAACATCTTACATTTGATATCTTAGTTTTAGAACTCCTTTAACTAATCTTGGAATATAATGCATTGTCAAGATCATTGCATACCTTTAGTAAAGGTTCTGCCTAGCAGATGGACGGATCCCAAATGTTGTACTAGACGGATCCCTATCTTTAGGGAACCGTGGGATCCGGCAAACAGAAAATGCAATTGCAAGCATTATATTTCAAACATATCCTTAGAACACCTCACACTAAGTCAAACATAGTGTCTTATGGCAAATTAAGTCCTTATCAAGATAGGTTGATCCTTCCTACTCATACACCTAGATCACACTCTAAAACGCTTGTAGATCTACCGTTTCATTTTAATCCATTACTCTTCCGCTCTCAAACTCACACTTCATTTTCTATTTAGTCTTTGAAATCTTTCAATTATGGCAAAATTGATCATAAATCATCCTCACCTCAAAATTGATCAAAGTTGATCAAATTCTAATTTTCTCAACTCAAAGCTTCTAGGATATTTTTCAAAACACTATCCTAAGTCACAATCTGATCTCTAGGATCATTTAGCTTCAATTGACACTCTCATCTCTAGTGTCATCCTTACTCATTTATTGGTACTCTTTGAAAGTTCCAAATCCTTCCATAAAAGACAATCATTAGCTACATCATTCATTACCCTCAAGTACTTAAGCACCCTTCATTTAAAACACTTAGGAGGACTGAAACACTTAAGATGTTATAGGTCTTAGATCTTAGAAACATCATTTCCACTTTTTCATAACTGCTGAAAGCCGGATCCCTAGGATTAGCCTAGACGGATCCCTCTGAGGAGGGAACCGTGGGATCCGGATGACAGTTTAGGTCAAATCTTGCTAAAACAATCACTTCAACTCATCTTCCTAACTCAAACACTCCATCTCATCTTAAATGAGTTCCTAGATCAGTGTAAACTCTGAAGTTGACTCTTGTGCATGTTAATCATCACATTCCAATGAATCCTAGTGGCTTAAGGCTTGAATGCACTTGCCAATTTTCTTGCTTTATAAACCACCTTGTTAGGACCTCCATAGTCATCACTCTCATCCTAACTTTCAGCTCTTGCAACCTCTTGAAATCATCTCATCATGAGGAAAACCCCAAGTAGTAACTTATCTACCAAAGAACCACCCATGAAAAAGGATCGTGTTGTATACGAAATCTCTTCAACCGAATCATCTCCGGTCAAACCAACAAATGATAGAATCCTTCATCATCCAATCAAACCAATTCCTAAAAGGATAGTACCCACAAAACTACCTATGCCAAACACCACCATACCTCCTAGGCCAAACAATATCATCTCCACTAAACCATCACCATTGGTTCCTAGAGCTATTTCATTTACTTCACCACTATCATCACCATACCTCTACAATTTAGAGGACTTTCCTCCTAGGCCGTCTCATCCGCTTCCGCCGACAACATTCTCCTCATTAGGAGGAATAATGGTTCAAAATCAAGGTGTTGAGTCAACACTTGCTCCGGCTTCCTTTTCGCCGTCTCCATCAAATAATCCTATTTGGATTATGAGAAATCATCAAAGTCAACCACCCGACCATATGGAAGTTGACACTTCTTTACCACCACCATCATTCTTGGTCGAGGCATTCTCAAATGCACCTCCACCAATCCCTTCATCGTTTGAAGCTCCACAAGCCGCTTCACTTGATCCTTCGCATCAAGCCATTTCATTTCATCCACCACCACTACCTAGCCATGACAAAGATTGCTATCATTGTCAACATGTTGAAAGTTTAATACATGAAGTACGAGAAGACCAACGTTTCATGTTCTATCATCTCCTCGAACGTTTCGACGAGATCAAACCTAAACAAAACTTGAGCTAGAAGAATTTTAGTGGTGTCCTAGCATCAAGCGTTAGTTGGTCTAGAAATTCCTAGTCATGTACTGTCTATTTTCTTTTTTTTAGAGTCATGTATATCATAACTCTTGTTTTATTAAAATGAATTACATGCTACTTGTTATTTTGTTGAGCATATGATTACTTTGTATTCATATCTCATTTATGTGATAACATTACTTGTTTTATCACCGTTGCTGAAATTAATCAGCTACTACGGATCCCTCAGAATTACCTAGACGGATCCCTACTAGGAGGGAACCGTGGGATCCGTGAGACAGAAAGTTTTCTTTCTACTAACTTGAATCACATTTGCAGGAAATTGTGAATTATACTTGCTTTCTAATCTTTGTTTTGTAGTTATTCAATTTACACATGAAGACTTTGACATCCTAAAGCTAGGGGGAGCTTTATGTCAAAGCAATACATTGCAAATTACTTGCAATACTAGGTTTATATTTCGTGACATCCCCGTGCATAATTGCAATCATCAAGGGGGAGCACATTCGCCACTTAGACGTAATCTTTTGCAAAAATTAATTGCAAATGAACTAGATTAGAATTAGTTTTCTTGACGCCCTTACTTAGGGATGGACTCGTCAAGGGGGAGTAACGACGAGATCCTTTCCCGTTACTTGCTCTCTATTTCGTTTTACTTTTATTTCTTTCACATGTTTTTTCTTAAAAACGATGTGTTGCTTTTCTTCAAACACTTTTTGTTTCGACAAAAAGGGGGAGAAGAAAGTAAAAACTACAAATTCAAACTTTTACGAATTTTAGCTTTTCCTTAAAATAATTCTATGTTTTGTCATCAACAAAAAGGGGGAGATTGTTAATACAAATAAGCCGTAAAAACGTTTATTTATATTTTACGATCTTCTAATGTTTTGTCGATAACAAACGTAAAATCATATTAACGAAACAAATAAAATACGTAAATGGTTTGAACTAATAGTTTCTAACATATTCACATTTTCACATAAAACACTAAAACAAGTATAAGTGATTTTATGATTTAAGTAATACATATGTACAACAACTAGTGTTTACATATTTGGATAAAATATACACATAACTAGTATGTAGTATATTGGGTAATATAAATGGGTAGAAACCTAAGTATCACAACCCATTGGGCAAATACATTGAATGTAGTTGGGTACAACCCAAAGCCCATAACCCATGGATCTTGACCCATAACCCTTTGCATGACATCATGCTTATATCATACATGGATAATATCCATAACCCATGGATCAACCCATACCCAAGTGACTAAGTGCATTGCACTCAAAGATACATTGTATCTAGCCAAAGATCCATGGTTCAACCTATGACCCATGGCCCATAACCAAAATACCCATGGGCAAAGAGGAGCGTTCCACGGATCCCTGGCTTTGTGCTAGCTGGATCCTAAGTGGAAGGGATCCGTGGGATCTGGGGAACAGTGGGATTTTTCCTCTATAAATAGTGAGCCATTTCTTCATTATTACTCACCCCTTTCTAACACACTTTCTCCCCTGAGTTAAATCTCACTAACCTTAGATCCAAGAGATCTATGTTTGTAGTTTTGTTTTTGTGTGATCTATTAGGTTCCTCTTAAAGGCAAGATCACCACCTTTGAAGTCGAGTAAGCTCAAGTCCATGAGTTGCCAAGCTTCCTCATCATCAAGGCTACTGAAGTCTTCTTGTTGATGATTCCTTTCTTTCTTCAAAGAAGTGTAGTGTTGAAGACCTTAGTGAAAGATGTCTCAAGTGTCAAGACGAAGATATTAGTGAATGGTATCAATCGTCTATAGCATAAGCACTTGTGGTAGGTGCTTAGAAGTCAAGACAAGAAGCATTAGTGAAAGGTGCTTAGAAGTCAAGACTTGAAGCATTAGTGAAAGGTGATTAGAAGTGAAGACACAAGACATTAGTGAAAGGTGTCTTGTAGATCTAGTCAAAGGCATTAGTGAAAGGTGCCTTAGATGTACATTCGATATGGTGTGTTTTGATGTATTAGATAGACTAGCATTAGATCCAAGGATATTGATGTCCTTGATGATGTTGTAAAGGAGTAAATCTCCTTTGAGATTAGTCGTTGGTGTAGTGTGGTAGTAGTTCCTCCATTGCAATGGAACTAGGTGCTTCGCCTAGTACCTAATAAAGGGTAGGCGACGTTGTGAAGGTGTAGTTCACCTTGGTGTGAAAGAACTAGGTACTTAGCCTAGTACCTTATAAAGGGTAGGCGACGTTGTGTAGGTTTGGTTCACCTTGGAGTGAAAGAACCCGGTGGTTAGCCTAGCACCGGAAAAAGGGTAAGAGACGTTGTGAAGGCTTCTCCGCCATAAGGAGATTGGTGTAGTGTTTACGAACTCTCGAGTAGGTGACTCGGGGAGTGGAGTAGGGCAAGGAAGGTGTCCTTGTAGCCGAACCACTATAAATACTCGCGTTGTGGTTTTGTGCTTCTTACTCTTATCTTTTCATTACATATCTTTATATGCTTGTTGATCAACATCAACACACACAACCAAATAGATTGACATAAGTCGATCTAAATAGTTTAAAAGGAAGTTTTAATTGGTAAAACTATTCAACCCCCCCTTCTAGTTTTCCACAAAAAGGTTTGTAATTCTGATTACTCATAAATTTAATTGATTATATATTAATAAGGTGTGTTATTATTGTTATTGATATTTACTGCCATATCATTTTTTTCATATTATGAAGTAAACCAATTTAAAAATGTGTTGAATTTCACCTTTGGCCCTTATGATGACATTGATGTTTATTGGCTGCTTATTTTGTATATAATTGATGATATCAAATAACAATAGTTTATTAGCATCATTTATCGTATGTATATTGCTTGTTTTGTATTATTTTATATGAGAATTGATACTTAATCGCTTACCTTTGTAAATCTCGGCTATAAACAAGCATTTGGTGAATGTTAACTATTTTGGACGTAAATTGGAGCATAATGGATCAAGTTGGTAAAGTCTGCTGAACTGAAGGAAGATACACCGTATTATTCTAGACAGATACGCCGTACATCAAGACTTAAACGAATGTGAACACCATTGCATGATTTTGAAGAATATGCCGCATGAAATTCTTCCATGCGCCGTATATGAAACCTTGGTCAACGCAAAGATCTGACTTATCTGCTAAAGATACATCGCATAAATACTTTGACGTGCGCCGTATCAACCTAAAGACTTCACCAAGTAATTCCAAGATTACAAGACATATAAGCCGTATCAAGATCGAAGATCCGCCGTATCATATGGCAGTGTACAAGTATTCCAGAATATAATAATCTTGGACCTCCCGTGAAGTTACCTAGATACGGCGTATCGAGTAAACTGATACGCCGTATTGATGCCGTTTCCAGAATGTATAAATAATGGATCGACTGCCTCATTCGATAGACACACAATACCCAAGAAGGCGATGACCAGACCATACAAGACACAAGAAGAATTCAGAGGCATAAGTAGGTCCTGTTAGTGCTTTAATTCAGTAATTAGATTTTGCTTTATTTGTATTAGTACTCTTTAATCCATCAAGATTGCGTGCCTTGTCTCCAACATTTGACTCGCATTTAATCTGCTTTCCCATCGATTATAAGTGTATTTTATGTTTATTTGGATGTTCATGTGTTTGTTTTGATTACTTACATAGTTTATCGTAGATTGTTTGCGCCGCCATACGCCTCCCGCAATTACTTCATTAATTGCATAATTAATATAAGCCCTAACGGGATGTGGTCTTAATGCAGGTTTAATTAATCGTGATAGGATTAGTTTGTTGAAAGACTTAAAGAAAGAATCTAGAGATCTAGGTGCGCCTAGGATTAGGAATGATATACGCAGACACATGAACAACCAACGAGAAAGACCAGAATTAGTACTCATCATATACAATTAAGTAACTAAGCGATTAAAAATCTACTTTACTATCGGACAGGCCTCTTATCTGCTATCTGTATTCTTATCTGTGTACGTGTGTGTCTGTCGACTTATTTATAGTTTTACTTAATCTAAACATCGTGCCAGTCTTACAGGCTGAAAACCCCCATTGCGTTAGATTAGGTTTAATTAGACTAACTTTAGGATTAAAATACTGCAAAACTAATGTGATTTTCTATATGATATAATCTGCAAAACAATTATAAAATATGCTATCTTTGACGATCTTTAATAGTCAACATCAATAGAAATGTTTATGAGTTGAACGTGAATTTTTTAGGAATAGCTGTAACTTTATTTGATTTAGAGTTGTACATGTATATTGAATTGAAGTTACATTATTCCAGATAGTTATAACCCTGTAGGTGATCTAGTTACGGTTGGTTATGGTAATCAAAGTTATCCAGTTCTGTATGTTGTATTGCACGATGGTTGGCAAATGGATAAATATTTATGGCAATGAATAAAGATATTGTAGCAACTGGCATTTTTGGGGTAATACTTGTTCATCAAACTCGAAACTACTATGACAAACCGCCATATTCCAGGTCAATATTATTTATTAAACTCAAATTATTTATTTTGAAGTTTACTTGAGAACAATTTACGTATAACCTTTAAGTTAATAAACGTAAAACTAGGAATAACTCTTTTGTGCATGATGACTCTAGACTAAATTTAGTCTACCACATTCCAGTACATTGCCACTACACCAATTGATAATTTAATTGCTAGGGTGTTAGCATTTTAAATACGTACGATTATTAATTTATTTAACGCTTTTCAATTTGCACGAACACACAATGGATCCGACACACCCAACAATAATTTTTTTAATACATTCTTATACATCCTAAACTACTACAAACATACAAGAAATTATTTCTTATACTTTTCATAATTCTTTAACTAAAAATATTTAATTACATCTATTTAACTTAAACTACAAAACTAATACTCAATACCTATTTTTAATACCCAATACACTTACAAGATACACTTTACATATAATAATACATACTTTCTCTTTTACTTCTACCTATAGCCGCCCCCCCTCTAGATAGTAAACTAATACAATTTTTAAATTCCATAACCCATGCTTATTTGACCATGAATCCATGATTCACTAAACAAACCCTTAAACCACAAAGTAAAGAGCAAAAGAAGGAGAAAAGGCATGGCATGCCCCCTCCCCCTTTGCTAGTTCGGCCAAACAAACGCAAAAGCACCAACAAACCTATATATTTTTATTTACTTAGGTAATCATAGCCTATTAAACAAATAACATGGACCATGCTAGCTTTCACAATAAAAGGGAGGTATGTGCACTTCATTTACACACTTGAAAAACAAATTTTCACTTACTCACTCACTTGGTAATCGGCTAGAGCAAAACAAAAGAAGAGAAGTTATTTTGCTAGTTCAAGTGGTTACTAGGCCTCATTTGGGTTAATAGTTAAGCTACTAAGGGTTTAAGAGGTTTGGATTGGGAAATTTAGTGTTCACCATCTTCACATACACTTCCTAACTACTAGTAAGTCATCACACCATTTTTATAAACTTTACACACTTTACTTATGTGTTGATTTCATTTACTAGTGCTAAGCTTCATGATTTACATACACATTAGTATCACCATGTACATGTTTGTGAGATTTTATAACTACAATGAGTTTATAACTAGTTACCATGGCATAAACTTACTTTTTATAATGAACACACAAGTTACTTTCTAATCTTGATGAGATTGTAGAAATTGAAACTTTACAAATGACCTAACGAGTATTTTTGGTTAACTAGTCTTAATAATTATTTATGTTATGATGAATTGAACTTTTCACTATAATAACTATATTGTTATATCACTATTTGGATTAGTAAAAATTGGTGGAAGGGTTAGGATTAGATTTGGAATTGTTGTTGAGCGGATTTTTTTGGTAATAGAAGCTAGGAAACGCGGTTTTGACATTATAAGTTTAGGGGCTGTCCTATTTCAACTAAAACAGAAAAATCAGTAGTTTTCTAGTAAGATTAGACTAAAAAAAAAAAAGAAAAAAAAGAAATAGGCTTTATAACGAAAATGTGGTCGCTTGAACGGATTAAAACGTATTTAGAACGAAGAAGTTACGATAGTTTCAAGCTAGACAACAAAAATTAATTTTCTAAAAATGATGTTGCTGTTAGAATTTTTCACAAGGTAAACCAGGCATTAAAAGTTAATTGGACTAGTCGAGGCACTAAAAACATGTTAGTATACTTAAATAGGAAACCGGGGATGTATAAAACTTAAGAAACGGAGCTAAAACGAAGAAGATATGTTGAAATGAAGTTACAACGAAATCAATAAAATTTCCAGCTCAATTGATTTTAAATTTTTCTAAGAGTCGAAAATATTTTTCTGTGTGACCATGTTTGAGCCCATTTTTCTCATAGTTAAAGTCTGTTTTGTAAAAATAACATCATTGTGTAAAATGAAGTTAACGTGGTCTAGTTTCTAGAAAGTCAAACCATTTGTCAAACGGATCTATAACGAATAAACTACAACCTCATGAACTTTCCCAAAAACTGACCAAAAACTATGAAAACAGCATGACTACCCAAATTCAAGGCCATTTTTAGGTCGAATCGGGTTCGATTGAGCTGAAGTTCAGTTATATAGTTTTGTAGACCTTGTTCCGTACTCCCTAAATCCACTAATTTGAGTCCCAAACACTGAATAACCGCTGTTTTACGACTAGTCTTCTGAGGTCACCTAGCCATTTTGGAAACTTAACGAAATATAAAATTTTCGACGTAAGACCTTAGTTTCTCGTAACTAACTTAAACGAATATAGTAACATGTTATAAAGTGCGTCGGTGATTTTCCACGATACATATTAACGAGACCACTACAACTTAATTACGAGAAATACTTGTTAAGACATTTAAAGTGTAAGTAACGACTATTAATAGAAAACATCGACGTAACTACATTTTCACAACTAAACTTTTATGCAAACATGTACGGGTGATATAACATTGCATACACGACAATTTTTTCGAACCTAAGACATATTAATTATTTAGGTTGCGGTTAGAGTCACCGAACCTTGATTTCCGTGCACGTTATTCCAACTTGTATTACTCTACTTGAGGTGAGTTCTCGTAGCCCCACTTTTAACATGTTTTTCCTTAGGGGAAAATGGTACTCAAATGATATTTAAACTGTTTTCATGATGTGATTTACTGTTTTACATGATTTTGGACATATATGTGATATGATGCGATTATATGTTGTAAAAATGTTTTGCTTGTGAGTACATGACTACGTAATTGTTAACTCTCTGCGGAGGGCCCACTTGATGATAGATCTATTAGGGTAGCTCCCCACACAATATTGGTTATGTGTATGTTGAACACAATAGGTTCAGTTGACGCGACACTAGTTTGTTTTTGTGATTAAATGCATGTATATTGTTATCATTCTCACTACTGTCCTACGCTATATTATTCATAGCTTCATGATTTTACTTTTAAACCTACGAGCTCACCAACATTATGTTGACGTTTTTAGTACCATTTTTAGGTGATCATTATTAAGGTATTTGAAGGCACGTTTATTGGAGTCAAATCATTTGATACATCGCTACCATAGTTTCAAGACGATAAGATTTCAAACAAGACATGTTGCACTTTTAAATTTTTAAATGAGAAATGTTTCCTAAACTATTGTTGTAACATATATAAGGTATGAATCTATGATGTTATGCGATGTGCCTTTCTCAGTTACACCTCGTGTTTCCGCCGTTGACGGGGTGTGGCAGATATGTTATTCATAATTCCTTATGCATAAAGAGTTGATTTATATTAACTATTTGAAATAGAGATTGACAAATTAAGATAAGTTTGTAAACGTCTCTTTGAAAACAATATTTCGGGTTCGGTTCTTGAATTCTTTGTCTTCGTCCTCCTTCATTAGGATCTTCAGGCCATTGGGGCTTGTCACTCTAGAAGCTGCCACGTAAAGTTGGCCGTGACTGAAAACAGGTTATGGCAAGTAGAAACCTACATAAGAAAGTGATTGTCCTTGACTTTTGTTAATGGTCATTGTGTAGCATGGTTTTATGTGGAACTGTCTTCATTTCTTTATGAATGGCAATTTTGTTTGCGTGGATGTCAGCGTGATCCTGGGAATAACGACAATCTCCCCTATTTTTGATCCAGTTAGGATTTTTGCCCGAATAACAAATTCATCAAGATCGGTGATGATAAGCCGAGTTCCATTACATAACCCGTGTGCTGGGTTAACATTCCTTAAGAGCATGATGGGTAATTCTTTTTTTAAGCACATCTCATGAGGTGACATTCCTGGGAAATTTAAGGAATTTAGGAACTCGACTGGATATAGGTGTTGTTGGTCTAGAATATTAGTCGATGCTTTACACACTTCGTCTGCACTATTGTATGTCTTAATTGCACCTCCCAACTTCTTAAACATATAGGCATTTATTTCATCAACATCATCATTTCTTGGAGTGAGTATTGCCCTTTATTTTAGATATGGATCCTCACTTTTTTTGTGTAGTAATATCAGGAAAGGTTTCGTGCACAATCTTCTCGATAGGGCAGCTTCCTGATTTTATAATGAAATCCTCAGGAATCTCAATCCATGTTGGCTCACCTTCCTTTTCTTTGCTTTTAGATTGCAAATTCCCATCGCCCAAATCCAAAACCCATTTATTGAATTCTTCTTTTCGTGTATCGACTGCACCATTCACAGAATACTCGTTTACTCTCATGTTCCGTGTAAGCGTGAAAAACTTGAAATATTTCCACAAATCAGATTGGTTTATACACGTATTGACCACCTCTTGCCTTTTACCTTTGGGGATAATGGGTAGAACTTGTCTAAAGTCACCGCCATTCAATACCGTAAGACCCCCAAATATTTGATTCCATTTTTTCTGAATCCTCGTACCCTAATATATCTGTTAGAGTTTTGTCCAACGCCTCAAATGCATACTTTTGAGTCATTGGTGCCTCATCCCAAATAATCAGCTGGACTTGTTGCATAAGCTCAGCCAAGTGCGTGTTTTGTTTTATGCCACATGTGCTATTTTCCATTAATTCTAATGGTATGAAGAATCTGCTACGGGCGGTCCTTCCTCCCTGAAGTAGTAATGAAGTTATCCTTAATCCAATGAAAGGGTTCAAGTTAGAAGATTGGTAGGCCTAAATTGGAATAACTATTGTAATTTAAGCATTAGATGATGTAGAAATTAAAAATTATTAATAAAACAACATACCTGAAGATGCGACCGCCAGCACGATTTTTCGTTTAGATCTTAACCTCGAAATGATGGTCTTATATAAGATTGTCTTCCCGGTATCCCCTAGACCATACACAAAGTAAAATTTGCCTTTTTTATTATGAACCGATTCAGTAACATCTTCATATATTAGACGCTGTTCGGGGTTTAACAACGAATGAAGATGTTAATGGTCAACCTTGCTTTTTTTCTTATATCAAAATCTAGGGCTTCACTGATCAAGCGGTTGTCTATGTTTTTTAGCAGTTTTGGATCAGGTCGTGGTAGATCATGGAAATCTGATAAAGACCTCCCATTCCTATTTAACAATTCCTGGATTTCCACCAAGCAATAGTTTTTAATTTGTTCTTCCCTTAGTTCCAGCTCAAGATACTTGAAAAATTTACACTTTCTGTGTAATATGTCTTCGGAAAGAGCTTCCCAGTTTTCCTTCCATAATTTTAGTGGCTTACTTACATCACACAACAACAAAATTGTAATAAACAGGTCACGCAGCTGTGGTCCTAATGCCCAAAATCTTGCTTCTGATATAGCGTTTGTCCATTCTTTGTCAATTTTAGGATATCATAGGCAAAGCATACCTCTTCAAAACTCCCATATTGTTTATTGTTAACCGTCATAAGTTCTTCAAAATATTGAGGCCCTCTTACAACATTCAACACCATTCTGAGGTGATAGCGCTCACCCGAGGCTGGGTTTGAGTAATAAATCCTACTAATGCTTTTCTGTTGTTTCCGTTTATTCCAAAGTCTACTTTGTTCATGCCAAACATAGTGTTTTGGTATTTCAGCATAAGTGAGCTTTCTGGCATCGGTATCTCGCTTGTTCAGCTCAAACCATTCAGTAAACATTGTGATTTTGATGTCCTCCCTTTGAAGCAATGCTGGTAAATTTTACAAGTCACGTAATTTTTTATGTCCTAAGCCTTCGTTCTTCTTTTATGGTTGCTCTCCCCAAACCCTAGTTCAGGTCTGGGAAAGGGAAGATATCTTGAAATGATAAATTTGTGTGGTCTTTATAGGCCTAGAGAGCCCGAAAAAGCTACGGCGTAACCCTCTGCATTGGTTACGTCGTAACCTTTAAAAAACGGATAACAGTTAGGGTTTATCCATACTTACGGTGTAACCTCTTCAACGGCGGCATTTTACGTCATAATCTTCATGCTTGTTGCGTCATAATCTTCACACATCATTCTGAGACACTTCTATGCCGTAACCTTATTAGATGGTTACGGCGTAATCTTCATTTCGTGGTGCACAAGTCTTCGATAAGTTACGGCGTAATATCATCACCTAATAACGCCGTAGTCTTCAATATATTACGGCGTAACCTAACTACTTAGTTACGCCGTTGTCTTCATGGAAGTGTAATAATTAAGCCTCGATTTGGCCAAACGTCGTTCCATACTCCATTAATAATCCTAAAATGAAATATGAAGAAATAAGGCATAACTTATAATAATATTATCATAATTTGTCAATAAAAAAGGGATATTGATGTTAAGAAAATTAGGATTATTTGATGTTATCAAATATCCCCCCACTTAAACTCTACTTGCCCTCAAGTAAGACCTTTTTAAAAAAGATAATCCCCCAATGTTAAGTAGAATATAAAACTTTCTTATGCTAGAATGATCAAAGCCGAACACCTCGCGAAATGGGGGACGGAACACTCTCACACTCAATCTTATTCTAACGCTCTGTTCTCGAGTTTTTTTTGTGGGACTAGAAATGATAGGTAAAGAAAAGTAAAGAAAAGAAGTGGAAAGAAAAGAAAGTTGCACTTATATTTCATATTCTCGAGTTGAAAGAAAATGAACGGAAATGGAAGAAAAATAAACAAAGTCGCGTTCTCGAGTTGGAAGGAAAAGAAAGAAAAAAAGAAAAAAAATTATATAGTTATGCCTTTTTAAACATAGAAATATATCTATAACAAAAGATATATAAAATAATAAAGAAAGGTTATATAACTTAGTTTATAACAAATTTGTTTCCTTCCAAATCCGCCCATATTTGGGCGGAAAATTTTGTAGGAAAAAACCTCTATATTTTCTTATCAAATCCTTCCTATTTCCTTTCTTTTCTATTTGATAAAAACTCGAGAACACAACAATTTTTCTATTTCCTTTCATTTTCTTTCTTTTCCTTTCAAAAACAAACTCGAGAACGCAGCGTAAGTGTTGAATTTTGGGGTGATCTCTCAATTGCACAGTCATAGCATGTATTCTATCATAGGCTTGGCGGTTATACAAAACTCCACCACTAGAGCCAAGGTCAAGACAATCTTTGAAGGCAATCTTTGGTGAACAAATTGTAAAGGCTAGGGTGAATCGTCATTACTAACGTGTCATGGCAAAGGGGACAAAACCAATGATACATCACTAAATCCATGGCCAAGACACCAATGATTGCTCGTTTCTTCACCTAGACACACTTCATGGTTAAAAGGGTAGGATAAGACATGGAAAATTTTAAATGGTGAAAAATAAAAAATGAACAAAACAAATAATCTTATCTCATGACGAAGTCGTCACCATATCCAAAGTTCAAACTTCAAGATGCAAAAACCGGATCATGATGTAATAAGTTAGCATTCTAATGTCGCAGTGCATACTTAGTCTTCAAATGTAGCTGATGTAGAAATCATCATCTTTAATCTTCAATTGAATGTGATCGGGGTAAGCTCCTCGATTCTAGTCCATTAGGCTCCAATATCCAAGAAGTAGTGCTTAATTCACGCACTATCCTTTAAACAAACTACTTTTTTTTAACAACTACAAAAACATCCCCCCACTTGAGATGAAACATATATAAGGAATACAGGGGGTCTTCAATGATCTTTAATAGTGTATCTTTCAATGTAGGCGTGATTCCCGAATCTCTTTACCCAAACTTTGAACTTTATTCAAACGGTGACTTCTCAATCATAAAATAAGACTACATGGTAGGCTAAGGTGAATAGGTGTAACGAAACAATATATTATGGGTTTAGAAATGAAAAGAAAGGCTCGGAAGGGTGTATCTAGGGGTATCTTGCACTAAAGGTGAGTGCAACAAAAGGGTTTTAACACGGGGGTCGAAGAGTCAAGGTGACTAATCTGTAAACGCACGCAAATGAACACATATGGGTTATTTTGGTGTTAATCCTAAAACTTTGCCTTCTCGAATTGTCTTTTCCAAATGCGTCAAGCTAACTCGACACACTACTCGTGTAGGGTCTTGTAATGATGTAAAGGCCAAGTTCTAAAGTTTACAATACTACCGGTACACTCAATATTAGGGGGATTTTGGGTAAATAAGGGAAAAAGGAAAGGCTAAATATCACCATGGAAATCAAGGGTAATAATGTGCTCGGCTGAAGTCTATTCTAGCTAGGTTAGGAAAAAATGTCAAAATTTTAAAAATGGCAAAATTTTCCAAAATAAACCTGAAAATCAAGGGCAAGAAAGCTAAGCATAAAATTTTAAGTTTGAGACATTTCATTTCTATTCCTATCCCCCCACTTAGAATGTACAAGGTCCCTTTTGTACAAAAGTAAAGAAAAAGAAAAATAGAAATGAAAAACTAGAATAGTGATAATGCTCAGATTGTACATGTTTTCAATAGCGTTATGTGTGCTTTTGTATATGTTATTTGGTTATATTTGTATGATTTCAGTGCTTAATCGCATCAAAAGATGTTTGTCTATTGTTTATAACCAAGTGCAGGGAAACAGAGGGAAAAGTAAAGGAATGTTCAACAATTAGAAGATTCCCGTTTCAGTGAAGCATGTCAAGCACAAATCAGTATCTCAAGTACCATTGAAGACCATAGTGATTGAAGAACCAAGTTCTACAAGACAAAACGAAGTAAAGATCAATTTTCTATAACTCAGGAAGACCAACCGGATCGGTTGCAACAACAACTTGATTGGTTGGAAGTCGACTAAAAAGTGCCCAGACGCCCATCTAACCGTTCGGTCACCACCCCGTAACCGAATCGGTTAGAGCCTTTGTAGAAGACCAACCGGATCGGTTGCTCATGTGACCGATCTGGTTGGAGAGCCTGTTTCTGCTAAATCTTCATCACTAAGTTTCCCCTTTGCATCCAAACGATTCTAGGTCCTTTTCTCGGTCTATTCTAGTCCCTTCCTAACTCCTTGGAGGCCAAGTTCAGCAATTAATACCCTAGGCCTTGGAACTAGTATAAATAGAGACCTCTTGTGAGCATATGAGACACACACTTCAATACAACTCTCTCTACTCATCAAACAAAGCTCTTAAGCTCTCAAATTCGTCCTTAGAAGTCCAGGAAAGTTTGGAGTTCCAGAAGTTCCACGTTTGGAGGCCAAAACACCAAGGAGTCTACCCCAATACTTTGGGAATCATTACTTTACCATTTGTAATCTTATTCCAAGCATTGTAAGACTCTTAATTATGTTTTCTAATGTTCAAAGATCTGAGTTTATGTTCATGTTTTCTATGAGTGGCTAGTTTCTTTATACACTTGCTTAACTGATGTTGATTATCTTATGATTAGTTAGTGATTGTGTTAACATGTTTTAATTCAATTTCAAGTTGATTCTAAGATCCAATTGTGCTAAAGTTTCATAGTGACATTTGTTAATCAAGTTTGACTAGTTGATAATAATCGTAGCGGTCGAAAGAACTTATTGTTGTTCAACTAGTTATAATCATTTTGTTTATGGATGATTGTTTTTACCCATTATTCTTGATTAAACAAAGGAACTAAGGTGTAGTTGTAATAAAGACGCTTTTTGATTATCAAGTTGGATTGATTGGAAACATCTAAAAGGTCGTAAGATTAGCTGTTAATAAACAATTGTAGCCTTTTGTCTATAATCGGTTACCTTTTGTATTGATCATTTCCTAAGCAATTTGATGAACAAGTGGATGTTTTTGTGTTTAAGTTTATGAAAGTAAACTTATGAAACTTGAATTGATCTTGAATTGATTGGTTAGACTTAATGCTTGTTTTTATGAACTAAAATCTTGATGAAGGTTTAACTTGTAAGAACCATAGATTAGTACACCAACTAATTATCATAACCAACATGTTAAGAGGTTAACACAATCATACTAATCATGGATAAGAAACTAGTTTAAGCAAGTGTAGTTATTAATCATCTGAATTTCATTATATCTATTTGCGTTGTTATATGTTTTGGATTGTCTTAGTTGATTCAAACTTGTTAATCAGATTCACTCAAATCCCTGCGAATGATCCCGACTTACCTTCATAATCTTGCTATAACGGACGAGTGCACTTGCTCGTATGTGTTATTGGTAAAATTGGTAATTCGTATTTTATAAATTTAAAACTTGTACACACGTAGCACATCAAGTTTTTGGCGCTGCTGCCGGGGATTTGATTGTGTTTCAGCAAGTTTTGAATCCCCATCAGTCGATTCATTCCAAAAAAAAAAGAATTTTTTTCTCAGAAACTTCAACTGATCCTGTTGCCTTTCAACCGAACCGGTTGCGCTTTTAACCCACCCACATTGATCTAACCGATCTGTCGCTCCTCGCAACCGATCCGGTTACCCTTTTCTGTCTAGAAAACTGTTTTCGTTGTTTGTCCATGTGTTTAGATATTGCCTGGATTCTCTAGGTCATTGTAAGAACACTCGTGCAGCTGGAATAGAACCAATTTCACCTCTAACCAACCCCAAACGTTTGATTCAAAGAAGAAGAAGAACACCTTTCATAGCCTTAGCCGATCGTATACCAAGAGTACCAAACCCACCATTTGATAACTTCGTAGAAGCAAAAGTTGTTTACAACCCTTTCACCAATTTACCTTTTCCCATGGCGGATGATCAACCCATGTGGGGAACCAACCGAGCTGTAGCACCAACCCCTGGGAGTGTTATTGTTGCTGTCAACCTTGGTGACAACTTCACCGTGAAGGGTAATCATCTTTCCATGATCAAAGACCGTCAATTCAATGGCTGTGCGCGGGCCGATCCGCATAAGCACATTTCTGAATTCATCAAAATTTGTGGCATGTTCCGTTATGGAGACACCAATGTCAATGCCATCAAACTCAAACTTTTTCCATCATCACTCACCGGAGATGCTAAAGTATGGTACAATGTATTAACCCCAGGAATTATCAACACTTGGGAGGAGATGAGGCAAGCCTTTGTGAGCTGATTCTTTCCACCTGCCATGTTTGATCGATTAATGGGAGAAATTCGTGCTTTCTCACAAAATCCCAACGAATCACTTGTCGAAGCTTGGCTTCGGATGAAAGATTTGCTTCGTAGTTGTCATGGACATTGATTATCCAAAGGAACCATTATCTAAATCTTTTACCATGGACTAGATGAAATCTCTCAAGGCATCCTTGATGCTGGAGGAATTTTTCTCTATAAAACTCCTAACGATGCACACCAATTACTCGAAGATCGAGTACTACTCAAACTCGATTGGTCTAAAGATTCCAAAACCAAACCTCTTCGAAAAACCGTTGCTTTTGTCGAAAACACCGATACCTCAAAACTCATGGAGAAAATGGAAGCCTTAACCTCAAAAATCGACTCGCAATACAAAGATATCAAAGAAGAAATGAAGGAAATGCGAGATGGATGCAACAATTGTGGAGGAAATCACCCATCGTCTGAGTGCGACGATAAGCCTATGGGTGGACCTAACGAAGGAGAAGCGAATTATGTCCAAGGAGGATATCGTGGAGGAGGATATCGTAGTAATTATTACGGTCAAAATTGTAGGATCATAAATATTATTGTGTTGATGATTCGGGTGGTCTTGGATGATGGAAATACATGTTAGCCATTTAGAGAGAGAAAGAGATGAGAGGGTGTTCTTGTTAGAGAGTTGCTTAACAAAAAATGAAAGGTTAGATTATGAGAAGCACCACCCCTTCCAAGGATGGAAGGGGTATTTATACTTACAGACTACACGACCTCATGACGGCCTGTGGATCAGGTATACAGTGGGTAAAGACCCGTCCTTCCTCCACGGTGATGCACTAAACTAAACTACGCTAATAACTAACTAATAAACTTACAAATAACGTAACCAACGATATGTCTACGAGCTAAATTATGCTAGATAATATTTGGGGTGACCGATACTTCACTATGGAATTTCTAATTCCTAACAATCTCCCCCCAAGGGAGGTCACCCCATGTTTTACATTTCGAATCCTAGCATTCTATTTAATCTTCAGTATTGAGCTCGTAGACTTTAATTCTTCAAGTTCAGCAATCTTTGTGCTTTAGCAGTGACTCTTCATAGTCTGAATGATTTGTACTTTCAGTGGAGGTCTTTAACTGATCCACATCTTGATGATCTTTGAGCTTTGTTTGAGATCATCAGCCACAGTAAATCTCTGGATCACCCTTTATTGTGTTGCCTTCATGTGATGTTGTGACTTTTGGACCGACATGCTCACACTTTCAGGATCATGACATCTTTCCATCAGAGTAGCGGAAGCTTTACTGGTTCATGATATTTGCAGCAGCGTAGCAGAAGCATAGTATAAAAATATCAGAGCCAGGTTATGTAGATATGCACCAGTCATGATTTCTTCAATTAAGTGTGGATGCAGTGAGCATGCGGCTATGAATTGACTTCTCAATATTGATCAGCTGCAACCGTCCAAGTGTACCTGCAAACAACAGTTAGCAATAAAGCACACGGAAGTGTCTTTGACCACTTTCGTTGAATTGAGGTACACGGCCCACGGTTCCCTGTTGATCAGTACAAGTACTGCCTGTGATCATGTATAATTCCGAAGAATCTCCTTGACAGGGTTTCGCAGCTGCTCTAGCCGTTCTCAAACCGGAACGTCTCAAAGAAGAGAACACGGAGTGAGTGAACCAGCGAATTGAGATTCACTGATTGATGAAAAATTGATTTGAAAAACAATCGCGTATTGCTTTAAGAAAGAGTTTTGCAATACGACGAAGGTTTTATGAGAAAGATCAATTTTCAATCAAAAATACTTTTTGTATTTGAAAAGAGTACACATTCGATGTGCTAGATAAAAGAAGAGATTCGCACATCGAACGGTTTTTCCAAAAGTATTTTTTCAATCAGAGATACTTTTTGTGTTTGAAAACATCAATACACATTCGATGTGCTAGAGAAAAGAAGATTTGCACATCGAACGGTTTTTCCAAAAGTATTCGTCAATTCATTTCCTGGACCAAGGTTGATTCAAGAATGAATCGCCCCATTGTTTCTATCCAGTTGTCACAAGCTTGATCTTTAGAAAAGATCTCACATGTCACCCACCAAGAGCTTGTTTGATGTTGGCTCTAGAAGGATTTCCATCTTCATCGTGAATATTTAACATATCACTCGGATGTTCTGGCAATACCACAAGGATAATGCGTAGGACTCTTAATATATATTCTCACTTTCCACATTGTATGAAACAGTGAGTCTTCATTGATTGTGTCCTTAATGAGATTTATTGATGATCTCGTGGCTCTAGACTCAATTGTGCACATTTGGTTCCTATGCCGGAGACTAGGGAGATGGTCTCCTTCTTCAATATCAACAATCTTTAAGAGAAAGTCGATAGATAATGTAGGTTCCCCGTGAGAATGAAACAAGCCCTTTTAAGAGGAACTTGAGTAGCTTGGGAAGTTAAGTGCAGTGCGTCACTAGGTCCATGACCTCTTGTCTACAATACCAGTGTTACCTTAGTAACCACCAGTAGCATATGTATTGAACCCGGTTACTGCCCTAAGGTTGAATTATTGGAGGGCTATTTCTTTTCACCCTTTTTCACATTCATTTCTTTTTCATTCTTCAACCCCTTCAGTGCTTACCGAGACTTCATAACTAGAACCTTGTTGGGTTTATTCCAGTTCTAGCTCTATCTCAGTCCGCACTCTTCCCATATCTTACTTTTCTTATTTTTTCATCATACCTAAGGACTCTACACTATCTAGTGGATTGTCCCTGGGTAGATCCCTCCGGCCCTGGCGGGATCGTGGGAACGAATACCTAACTTAACCATCCTTATAACACCATGCATAAAGTAAATTGGTCGGTCTTTTGGTACTGTTCATTCCTTCATGAAACCAATTGAAAAATCATTTGGAAAATCAATCAAGGTACTTGTGATATAATATCAAAGCATTTTGTACCTTAATTGTTTTGATCTTTTAGAAATGCTCCCCCTTAACATGTGCGTATGATTTTGAAATTTTTTAGCACATGGAGGCAAGAGTTCTTTGAAATAATTTCTTGATCAAAATTTCCTTAGGAAGAGCCATTTGATTTTTTGGTAAATTCTCCCCCTCAATATGTGCGTTGGATATTTGAAAATCATTTTGCACATAGAGGCAAGAGGTTTTTGAAGTACTTTTCACGATTGCCAATAGAAACCATTTGCTCCCTCTCAATATGTGCATCGATATACGAAAGAGTTTGGCACATATTAGAGAGAACTTGCACATTGAATCAAAACGATCATCTTTTATCAAATTTCATATTAAATTACAAATTCTCCCCCGATCAAAAATATCAAACCCTTTGAGATTTTGGATCCCAAGTGATTTAATAAGGTTTAGAAAACATGGTAGAAAATGTGCCTGATTTAAAAACTCATCTTGTTTTTGGATAAATGCCCCCCTCAACACGTGCATTATGAATTTTGAAATCGTTTGGCACATGGAGGCAGGAGTGCCTTTGAAGGACTAAAACCAATTCCATTTAAACAGATTTGAGATTTAAATCACGATCTCTCCCCTGATCAAAAATTTCAAACCATTTGAGATTTGTGATCCCAAAAGATTTAAATCATTTAGAAAATTTAGGGGAAAGACGTGGCAGGATTTGATTTTGAAAAGTGACAGATAATGACCATTTTAAGACATTAAAGATTGTTAGTGTCTGGTATGATTGTTTTAAGAGATCTTTAAGTAAAATAAAATGATTTCACAATCAAACAAGAACAGAAAAAATTTCATTTTGAAAGATCTTTGAGTATTAAAGAAAATCATACCATGACATAACATTAAATCTTTAGATCACCACTTATTTTGTACAAACGGACTTGATAGATGAAATATCGTTTGAAAATATTTAATTTGAAATCACTCTCCCCCTCAATCCATGACATTAGTCGTTGATTGAGTGACTTTAGTTTAAAATGAAGTCCGGTTGATTTCCAAAATTTAGTTCAATTTATTTTCAAAACAATATTTTTCCATTTTCAAAACAATGTTTTCAAAATTGTTTAAAAATGGTATCCTGCACAAAGATACGTTAGGTAGTTGAGCTGATTTTGTTGTTGTTGCTGAGGGTTGGAAGAAAACCATCTGCAGATGCAGTGAGACCTCTGACGTTGCATTTCATGCCAACTTTCCATAGAGATCCAATTAAGCTCCGTTTCTTCATTTGATGATGAAGAAAACCAGCTGCTGATGCAGTGAGACCTCTTACGTTGCATTTTTTCATGCCAATTCTCCATAGAAGTCAAATTAAGCTCCGTTTCTTCATTTGTCAACCCAAGATATAGTTACCCTTTCCTTTTGGCATCCAATCATATTCAATTGTGGGATCCGGATCGGGAACATTCTTATATACCAATATACCTGCATACGATAGTGGACACACAAACAGATATATGGTGGTCGACATCACCCAAACAACAATCGACTAATAAAAGTCAATTCAACATATCAATCAGATCATGTAAAGCATGGGAATAATGTGTTTATCAAACTCTAATCATCTAATCCTAATAATCATATCCTAGGAACCTAGTCCTTCAACATAGGTTAACATGATTTTTCAGTTAAGCAATTAGTATAATTAGATAAGTCCGATAGATGATATAAATTTGAAAACATTCTCCCCCTCAATCAATGACTCATTTTATGAAAATTTTAAAAGCGCTGAAGTCATTGATTGGGTTTGCAAATTTTATAAAAACTCTGAATCTGATTGTTTTTAAAGCAACTCATTTACCACCATTTTGTTAAGACAAATATTTTTCTGAAGAATTTTAGAAGGAAAAATATTTGAGTAGGAACAGCAGTCCTTCGACATACTTTCCTTAAATTGTTTTAGGATAAGTGCACGAAATATTTGAAAAATTGGTTTAGCGCAGCACTTTCCTTTCTTGAAGAACGGGTTGCTATCTGAAATAATAGCAAGCCATGGTTTAAGCGCTGGTTACAGTCTGAAGTAACTGTAAGCCATAATTTGTGACATGTTTTGAAAAAGCATATTTACACCTCCTGCTCGAACTTCATCTATGGTCCCGTGCCATTATTGAATGACATTTCTAAGACCGCAGATGTTATCGATACCAGAAGACATGTCATTGAAAACAAATATTTTTGGTATTTTTCAAATTTTCTAATTTTTTATGGGTTTTTGTTGGTTTTAAAATTTTCTATTTTGTTTTTGTTGGTTTTATATTTTTGTATTTGGTTTTTGAAAAATATTTACACAGATAGAGTAGATGATATAGTTTAAGAAGATGATGATACGAGTACCGAGATAAGGATATCGAGAAGTCCCGTTGAAGAAGATAGAAGTCATCATCTCTTAAACATTCACCACTAAAGCTTCCGAGGATCCAGAATAGAAGATAGAACATGAGCCTTTGAGAAAGAGAGACTTTGGCAGCTTCCCCCCAAACCAAAAATCCTTATGTTGAGCAGATTCAAAGCTTTCTTTCAAGCTTCCATTAGGCAGGTGCACAAAGAAGCACACCATTATCATCGATCTTGCTGCTCCTTTTAAGAATAATCATCGTGATTCTTCGTTCGAGGTTATATCATCCAAAAGAACAGCAACGTATCATCCCACACATAAATAACTCTTCTCAAATTTCATTTCACTAAAGTCAGAAGCAATCCATTCCAAAAGGTGTCAAGAGACCACTTCCCCCACGTAGTTGAATTGATGCAGTCAGTCTCTTAGACTAGAGCTCACGAACCCGAATACACATATACCCGAAGACAGAGAAACTTATACCATCGAAGTAGCAGATTAAGTCCGATAGCCAAAGAATAACCCCGATGTATACTTTTCTATCCCCTGAAGAAAGTGTATGAAGCTAAAGAACCCGAAGTACCCGAATGCGCAAAGAGAGAATAACCGATAACATTGAAGAAGCAGGCCAAATCACTGATTATCTCTGCGGATGACTATCTCTGCGGATGTCAACTCCGGAATAAGTGATTATATCTCTGAATCACTGATTAAGCACTCAAGTGAAACAGCTGAGTGCGCCCAATGTACACAATTCTCTCTCCCCTAATGATTGCGATAACATCAAAATCATCACACACTTGTGTACCTCTTTTGTCACCAGAAACTAACTCTTCCATCTCTTCCCCCACATAGTTGGAATAAGAACACTAAACGCCATGAGTCAAACCTTGAGTTTCACTGCGGTAATGACATTAGTCTTCCCGGTATATCTTCAATCACTTAGAAGTATTAAGTTCATCAATGTTGACTCGCATTTGGATGCGTGTCTCCTTCCCCCTTGCTGGTTTTGATACTTTAGAATCAGCAAAACATTATAAGCCCAAATACTTGAAATCTGATGAGAAGATCGCTTGAAGTCTTTGTGAGAATCAACTTGCTGAAGAATGTGAGCAAGTCTAATTGGGGATTAAATTCGACATTTCACTCTCCCCCAATTAGTGCTCTCCCCTAAACCGACAATCTGTTTGATAAATGCCCAGATTAAGAAGAAGTCTTTAGATAATCAAATGCAACTCGTCTTTAGTCTTCTAACATGTAGCAGAGAATGTAGAACCGACTGTAGACTCGACCTTCTTCAAGTTTGTCCAATTGGGGAATAGAAAGTTAACATCTTCATCTCACCAAATGCGTTCCAATTACCTTATATGTAGCAAATCTCCTTAACTAAAATCCCTCCCAATCAAACAAGAACAGAAAGATGTTCATCAAAGAAATCGGCCCAGCAGTTAGAAGCACTTTGTCATTAATCATATCAGCCCGTGTGAAGATGTCAACCAGCGGCTCATAGAAAAAAAACTATGTAAAGATGACCCGATAAGAAGAAGCTCGGTTCTTACATGAGTTAGGAGCCGTATGACCATATATTCTCAGATATAACTCAACATGTAGAATTATCATACTTCTTCTCCCCCTCAAGAATTGCATACGGAGATGCCATTCTTGATTAAATAAGTAAACATCATCCAAATGTAGTCTTTTCACACTTCTCCCCCCAAAGGTTGCATATGATGTTGCCATCGTCATTCTAACTGAGCAAGTGGAAAAAGAGAACAATCAACAGTAGTCCGGTTCACTTGATGATTAAAGCGCATGGAAAAACCATGAAGCATGTTGATGAGAATGGTCATAATAAGAAGATTTCTCTTCTTCACAAGATAAAGCGCACTGAAACGTACACTTTTCTTTTCTTTAGAGTACGAGGGTTGAGTTGTTGTGTTCAAACGTCATAAATCTCTCTCTTTTCAATCTCTCTTAGCAAACTTGTAATCAACCCCATTATCATTCAGTAGGATCTTTGTAGTGACAGCTGATGGAGAAACCCAATATGATGAATTTGACACTGAAGTAAACTAACCCGAACTCGTGACTTAAACTTGCACATATGTAACAAAGAGCGGTGTCGAGACTTCATCCTCCATTGAATCTCTAAGTAATCTATACTCTTCAACCAACCAACCATCAAGTATTAGACGTACATCACCTCTTGAAAATCCACAATTTAATGTGACACTGAGCACTACAACGTAACTCCTTAAAGTGATAGTTATTTTGAGGTGATAAGAGCCCAATTCCCCCAAGTGGTAAAAGAAAAATAAAAAGTCACCCAACAATAACTAGATTTCTAAGTCTTTGTTTTTGATAATAAGCTCGAACAAGGATCTTGAAGAATCTTCATCCAACCATCCCCGATACCTTCAGATACTAAGTACACTCACCCGCGATATTTCACTTCAACCTCAAATAAATAATAGTGAATTAACCCCGTTGTCACATCTTCTGGTTAAAAGCTCAACTCTATCCTCCTTTGACGTTTTAAGTGAACTCTGATAATGGTTTCATCCTGACCATGGTTAAAAGCACATAACCCCGTAAAACCATGTAATAACCAAACTGCCATGAAGAATATCCAAACACACATCCAATTTATGAAGTACACCCTTTTATCCCTTCTTCGAAGCAGAAACTGTAGCACCAACATCCAATAAGACTCCGAAATACACTTTCCTTTCTCGGGGATGGTTTCATCATTACGGGATTTTACAATTCTATGGTTTAAACCGAGAAATAGTTTCTTTCGCGAGATTTTACAAAACCAAGAGTAAACCGTAAGATAGATCCGGAAACGCACTTTACAATTACCAGGATGTTTCCATTGTCACGGGATTTTACAGGTCTATGATTTAAACCGAGAAATAGATTCTTTCGCGGGATTTTACAAAATCAAGACAAAACCGTACACAATGTAAGCTTGAATGTGTTATGACAAATTTGGTTTCGGTGGATATCTGTTTTAGAGGAACATGCAGCGGTTCTTCAACGATTCTTGTTCCAACATCAATAATATCATCAACCATCCAATAAACATTTTGGTAAACACATCATTCACGCATTTTGTCGGCTATTGCAATAACAACATGGTGAAGTAAACCCGATATGCCAAACTTGATCATGAAGTAAAATTCCCCATATTTATTACTTAAACTTGTACTAATCCTCGTGAAAAAGAAAAGGTGTACCCAATGTACAAAACCTCTTGACATTCTCAACTGAGTGAGATACCAAAGTGATTGCTACGTTGTGGGTTAAGCGAGAAAGAATCACAAACGTAACTAAATAGCCAAGTCTTTATCACCCTCTATAAATGCCCAAAAAAGTCATCTTCGCGGAAGGGTAGAAAGAAAGAAGACGAAATAAGTAAACGCACCCGGAAAACCTCACTTCAAATTCAAATTAGAAATGCCGAACATAAACAACCCCGTAGTCAACTTTGTACCATCATCAATTCAAGCTGAGACATAATAACCATTAAGAGAACGAGTCTACGGATATCCGATTCAAATGATTAAAAACTGAGGCCCAAAAGTCACCACATAACTCGTCCCTGAATTAGCACCATTTGTCACTCGATCATAAATTAGTGCAACAAAAAATCCAACATCAACTCACAAATGTGACCAACACACAAAATTGTCACATTCACATTTTCAACGAGAGTCACATACTCAGACCCCATTCAACAATCTTAAGCATCTACCAAAAATCCCAACATCATGAAAATTTCATTTGGCCCATGCAAATCTTAATCAATACTCGGCCCATCTAATCCACTCCTAGCCCACGAGTTTAAGACCTGATCCAAAGATAATCCTAACCCTAATCTTTCAGGTTATAAAAACCTCACATAACACATTCTAACCTAATTTCACTCACAAATCCGCCTCATTCTCACTACAAACACAGACAATCAAAACCCTAATTTATCACCCAACAAAATACGCCTTTTTACCTGCTTTCAGATCATAGACGCAGCAATAATTAAATCTCTCATCAGCCATAAGCAGCATATAATCCACCCCTCAATATAACTGAATCCATCCTAACCACAGGGATGGTTTGATGTACTTAGAGTTGGCAGCGAGATATAATCCAAGGTAATGGGTATTATTTGATTGATTATCTTTCATTTACCTTTGTTGTAACATATTGGATTTCACAAACACATCAAATCATAATCAAAAGTAGGCGTATAACTTGAGGTTTTTAGAGAGAGAAATAGTTAGAGGTTTGGGAACTTAGTGAGAGAAAGTAAAAGTATTATTATGAGCTCCAACCCTCTACCTTGGGAGGTAGAGGGTATTTATAGTCTTACATATAATGCCACCTACGGGCTATGGATCAGGCATACAGTGGGCCCGTCCGTCCTCCACGGTGTTACTTAACTAAATACTACTTAACATTAAATAACTACGACTACGAGCTTTCTAACGATTACATATACTTGAGGTGACCGACACTTTAACTGGATTTACTAAATCCTAACAATCTCCCCCTAAGGGAGGTCACCTCAAAATACATTGAATACAAACAAATATTACATTAAGATTGTTCTTGGATTCTTGTTAATGTTCCTTGCTCTGTAGCCCGTAGTTTTTGATTCTTCATTTTTGCATGTTTGAATAATCCAAGTGGAGGTCTTTAACTGATCCACGTGATAATGAGTTTTGAGCCAGCATTGAGATCATCAGCTAACATAAATCTCTGACTCTTCCATTGTGGTGTTGACATTATGTGAAGTTGTGACTTTTGGACCGACATGCTCACATTCTGGATCATGAAATCTTTTCATCAGAGTAGCAAAAGCTTTAGCTGATTCATGATATTTGCAGCAGCGTAGTAGAAGCATGGAGTGAAAATATCAGAGTCATTGATGCACTTATCATGATTTCTTTAGAAATGAATGTGATGTGTGAGCATGCGGCTATGGATTGACCTCTCCATTCTGATCAGCTGCAAACGTCGAGCGTACCTGCATACAATAGTTAGCAACAAAGTGCACGAAAGTGTCTTTGATCACTTTCGTTGAATTGAGGTACACGGCCCACGGTTCCCCGTTGATCAGTACAAGTACTGCCTGTGATCAGGTATAATTCCGAAGAATCTCCTTGACAGGGTTTCGCACCTGCTCTAGCTGTTCTCAAACCGGAACGTCTCAAAGAAGACAACACGGAGTGAGTGAACCAGCGAATTGAGATTCACTGATTGATGAAAAGAGATTTGAAAACAATCGCGTATTGCTTAAGATAAAGAGATTTTCAATACGACGAAGGTTTAGAAGAAGAAATCAATTTTCAATCATAAATACCCATTTATTTTGAAAACATAATACACAGTCGAAGTGCTAGAGAAAAGAGTTTTTGAGCACAACGACCGGTTTTTCAAAGGTATCCGTCAATCCTTTTCCTGGACCAAGGTTGATTCAAGATTGAATCGCCTCATTGTTTCTATCCAGTTGTCACAAGCTTGATCTTTTGCAAGATCTCACATGTCACCCACCAAGAGCTTGTTTGATGTTGGCTCTAGAAGGATTTCCATCTTCATCGTGAATATTTTCATATCACTCGGATGTTCTGGCAATACCACAAGGATAAAGCGTAGGACTCTTTAGATATAATCTCTCTTTTCACATTGTGTGAAATAGAGAGTCTTCATTGACAGTGTCCTAATGAGATTTATTTGATGATCTCGTGGCTCTAGACTCAATTGTGGGCCTTTGGTTCCTATGCCGGAGACAAGGGAGAGGGTCTCATTCTTTAATATCAACAATCTCTAAGAGAAAGTCGATAGATTATGTAGGTTCCCCGTGAGAATGAAACAAGTTCCTTTTAAGAGAAACTTGAGTAGCTTGGGAAGTTGTAGTGCAGTGCGTTACTGGGTCCATGACGTCTTGTCTTCAATACCGGTGTTACCTTAGTAACAACCAGTAGTATATGTATTGAACCCGGTTTCTGCCCTAAGGTTGAATAATTGGAGGGCTATTTATTTTCACCCTTTTCTCATTCAATTCTTTTTCATTCTTCAACCCCTTCAGTGCTTACCGAGACTTCATAACTAGAACCTTGTTGGGTTTATTCCAGTTCTAGCTCTTTCTTAGTCCGCACTCTTCCCATATATCACTTTTCTCCTTTTTTTCATCATACCTAAGGACTCTACACTATCTAGTGGATTGTCCCTGGGTAGATCCCTCCGGCTCTGGCGGGATAGTGGGAACGAATACCTAACCTAACCATCCTTATATCACCATACATAAAGTAAATTTAGTCGGTCTATCTGGTATTGTTCATCTGCCATTGGAGCCAATTGAAAACCATTTGAAAATCAATCCAGATACTTGTGATATATATCAAAGTATTTTGTACCTGAATTGTTTTTGATATATATATATATACGTATATATATATTTTAGAAAAAGAGCCCCCCCTCAACATGTGCATCATGTATTTGAAATCGTTTTGGCACACGGAGGCAAGAGGAAGGATTCACTTCTTTGATTACCATTTTCTAAAAGATATCAACATCACTTTCCTGATCAAGATAAGTATTTTTCATACTTTGTTAAGGATAATTTTGGAAAGGATGTGGTTTTCAAAAAGTAGCTCCCCCTCAATATGTGCATAGAAATTTGAAAGTGTTTTGCACATATTAGGGAAAATCTGCACATTGAAACAAATCAATCACGTTTCAATCCTTTTTGGTTTAAAATAGATGCTCCCCATCAATCAATGACATAAGTTGTTGCTTGAGAGATAGAGATTTTGACCAATGTCAAGTCCAGATGATTTTCAAAAATTGAGACCGAGTTATTTTTATTAGTTTTCAATTAGATAACAAATATTTTTGAGAAGAAATTTTAGAAGGAAAAATAATTGTGAAGGAAACATTTGTCGTTTTAGTGACAAACATTTGTTTTTAGAATCAGAGCCTGAGATGTGAAAAATAAGATAATGCATGGCTCTGATCTTTCTTTAAAAACGGGTTATAGACTGAAAGGACTATAAGCCTTGTTTCACTTTCTCTCTTTTTTTTTTTTTTTTTTTTTTTTTTTTTTTTTTTTTTTTTTTTTTTTTTAACAAATTATGTACATTCGAAGAACATCTAAAAGCCCGTGACATTCTTAGAATGTCAACACAAAGTCCGTAGATGATATCGAATAAGGAAAACATGACAAAATAACCATATTTTTGGGATTTTTCAAGATTTTTTAATTTTTTATGGATTTTGAAAATTTTATATTTTTCTATTTGCTTTTTTGTTGGTTTTGTAATTTTGTATTTTGCTTTTAGAATAACTATTTACAAGAGATGGATGAAGAAAAACTTTTTACTCCTCTTCTTCCTCTTGAAGACGTTTAAGTGTTTCCGGTTGTAGACTCTTTAGACCAAGTTGTGGGAGGATAAACTCAAAACGTTCTCTAGGAAGAGCTTTGGTGAAGATGTCTGCTAACTGGTATTCAGTCCTCACAAAGTAAAGTTCCACCACACCATTTTCCACTTGCTCCCTGATGAAATGATGTTGAATGTCGATGTGCTTTGCTCTTGAATGTTGTATGTTGTTGCATGAGAGAGGAATGACACTTTTGTTATCACAATACAGAGGGATTTTGTTGAATTCAAAGCCATAGTCAGATAATTGGGATCTCATCCATAGGATTTGAGCACAACAAGATGACATGGCTATGTATTCAGCCTCTGTAGAGGATATAGAAGTACTCATTTGTTTCTTAGAAGACCAGCTCACAAGCTTATCACCCAAAAACTGAGCACTTCCAGACGTACTTCGACGTGTATCTTGACATCCTGCATGATCAACATCTGCATAGGCTGTTAGTGACATACCGGTGTCCTTCGGGTACCAAAGTTCTATATTGATGGTTCCTTGGAGATACCGAAAGACACGTTTAACCGCTTCAAGGTGCTTTTTGGTAGGCTTAGCCTGGTATCTAGCACACATGCAAACAGCGAACATAATATCTGGTCTACTGGCTGTGAGGTACATCAGGGATCCAATCATACTATGATATTTCGTTTGATCTACCATGATCCTTGAGTGGTCCTCATCCAGTTTAGTACGCTCTATCATGGGAGTGTCAACAGGGGCACAAGAATCAAATCCAAATTTCTTTAAAATCTCATTTGCATATTTAGATTGATTTATAAAAATGCCTCCGGGACTTTGTGAAATTTGTAATCCCAAGAAAAATGACATTTGTCCCATCATTGACATTTGAAATTTGGAGCCCATCTCCTTAGAAAAACGGTCACATTCATTGGGGCCAGTCGAGGCAAAAATAATATCATCAACATATATTTGAACGTGAATTAAATGTTTGCCTGATTTTCTGGTGAACAATGTCGGATCAACTGCTCCTTTGCTGAATCCAGTAGATAGAAGAAACTTTGATAGCATATCATACCATGCCCTTGGAGCTTGCTTCAAACCATAAAGAGCCTTCTTCAAGCGATAGACATGAGTAGGATGCTCTGAATTCACAAAACCTTCAGGTTGGCTGACGTATACGACTTCTTTAAGATCTCCGTTAAGAAAAGCCGTCTTTACATCCATCTGATAGACTACCATGTTCTTACTTGCAGCATTAGCCAAGAAGATTCTGATTGCCTCGATACGAGCAACTAGAGCAAATGATTCTTCAAAGTCAATACCCTCCTCTTGACGGTATCCTTTTGCAACCAATTGAGCCTTGCTCTTTAAAACATTACCATGCTCATCAAGTTATACTTTGAAGATCCACTTTAGAGCAATGATCATAGCACAGTCAGGAGCAAGTACTAATTCCCATACATCTAGTCGATCAAATTCATGAATTTCTTCTTGCATGGCATTGAACTAGCTGTCTTCATTCATGGCAGTTTTAACGTCTTTTGGTTCGACCTTGGATAGTACGGAGTTGAAGAAGTACCATAAGGCATCAGTTGCAAGTTGTTTACGAGTGGATACTGGACGAGAGGGATTTCCAATGATGTTGTCCAATGGATGATCATGTGTCCATTTTCTAAGGTGTTCGTGTGGTTGTTGTTGAGGAACTGAAGTAGCAGAGTCGATTTCTCCTGATGAAGATGGTTCTGATGATGATTCAGGAGAAAATATGTTTTCAAAGGGGCATCTTCAGGAGTAGCAAAGGGATTATCTCCATCATAGGTTCCAGACACAATTCCATGATGTACACTCGATGATTGATGATTTGTTGATGAGACAGAGTGATCATCAGCAGGCGCTTCTTGACTTAAATGACATAGAAACTGAAGGGTCAACTTCATTGACAGGGATAGGAGCAGCCTCTGTTGATGGAATTGACAGATTATTAGCAATTGGCTCATAGTGTTCATCAAACATTGGATCAAACAATTTCTTGAAATCATCTTCCGAAGGAGGTACATAAGGAGTTGCTGGTGAGGGATTTAGTACAAGAGTAGAACTTATGGGACTACTTGATGAAGATTGAGATGCGGGTCCATAACTGGATTGTCCTGGAGCCATTTACCCGGACAGCTCATCGAACGTGACGTGAATAATTTCCACTATATCTTGAGTTCTTTTGTTGTAGATTCGGTAACCCTTCTTGTTTGATGCATAACCTACAAAAACTCCAATGTTCGCCTTAGCTCTTAATTTACCTAAATCTTGACCATCATTCGTTGGATAGCACAACGCACCAAACACACGAAGTTAGGAGAGATAAGGTTTTCGTTTATGGACAAGTTCGTATGGAGTTTTTCCATGAGATGTGTGTATAAGGGAACGATTTTGGGTGTAGCAAGCAGTGGCAATGGCTTCAGCCCAGAGAAACATTGGAACATTCGAATAAATTAGCATTGTTCTTGCGGCTTCCACAAGAGTTCGATTTCGTCTTTCAACTACACCGTTCTGTTGAGGAGTTCGAGGAACACTTCTTTGATGACTGATTCTAACACTTTCATAAAATTGATTTAAGTCTTTGTTAATGAACTCTGTGCCATTGTCTGTTCGAACAATTCTAATCATATTGTTAAGTCGAACCTGAAGCTGCTTGCTAAGTTTGATGATGACATCAGGACTTTCATCCTTTGTCCTCAAAAACTTTACCCAAGTAAATCGAGAGTAGTCATCAAGAACGACTAAAATATATTTCTTCCCATTAATCGTTTGCACTCTCATTGGTCCGTACAAATCCATATGGAGGGTATGCAGAACTTCCATTACTGAGTTTGTGGGTTTGGGTTTGTGGGCATATTTCTTGCTTTTTCCCAATTGGCATGCTGAACAAAGATGATCTTTTTCATACTTTAATCTGGGTAAGCCTCTTACAAGATCCTTTCTGGAAAGATTATTAATGGTGCCGAAGTTCAAGTGATTGAGACGACGATGCCATAACCATGATTTTTTTGAAGCTTTTGACAGCAAGCAGATTGGAGAAGACTTCATCATGTCTTCGATAGAGATGGTGTATAGATTTGAACCACGAGTTCCTCTTAACAGTTCCACACCATCAAGTTCTCTAATGAAACAAGTATGTTTTCTAAATGCCACTTCTAGATCGGAATCACAGAATTGTCCAACAGAAAACAAGTTATGACCAAGACCTTCAACATAATATACCCTGGAGATTACACTATTGCCAACAACATATTCTCCATAACCCATAATTGCTCCAAAATGGTCGTTCCCAAATCTGACAGTCCCGATGAATTTACTCACGAAGTTCATGAGCCGCGAGCGATCTCCACTCATATGCTTGAAACAGCCTGAGTCCAGGTACCACAGAACGATTTGAACTATCTGCAGTTGAACACAGACAAGAATGGATAACTGGATAATTGGGATCCCCATGCAAGAATGGGTTCCATTTGGTTAGTAACAGTGATTGGAACACCTACATCGAAATTAGAAACAATGGAATCATCAGGAATAGATGCAGTGCTAGTGTCCGTATTTGACCTATTCAAAGTATGTTCACTTCTTAAAGGAATAGTTCTACCAGTAGGCAACCATTTTCTAATGGGCATTGACTTAGCAAATTTAGGGCAAAACTCATTAAGATTAAACTTACGGTCAATAGGTATCCATTGATAACCTATATTACTAAATTTTCTTCTTGTGGGTTTCCAATGTTTTCTAACTTTCTTTCGCCTTTGCCTTTTAGTCTTCTTAGCTTGATTTTTGACATTAACAATTTTGACTGGACATTTAACAGCATTAATCAAATCATCCACACCACATTCATGATTAGTAACAGAAATCAAGCAGTCATCATTACATGGTTTGCGGATAGTAGCAGAATTCGAATTAATTACAGTACGCTTATAGCTAATACTAGAATCAACACGATTCGTTTTATTCAACTCAAACTTAGTATTCCTAGGGTGGTCTTCTACTCTCTTCCAATGCACATTCTTAGCTTGCTAGGTCCTATCTTGCTTTGTATTGCCTGGAGGCTTTGACCCGCTTGCTTTTATGTCACTGATTACTCCTATAGAGGGAATTATGGGAACATTAGTTGGTTGGGCTACTTTTTGCATTCCTGAACTAGACGTGCATGGATCAGAACTACTTGAAGGCACTTTAGAGTTCACTTTCTTAATACTGGGCATAGAATGGGTTGCATACTTGGAACTAGGCATAGAACAAGGCATCAAAGCTTTATCTTTCGCACCTAAGGATTTAGGACATGTTTCTATTAAACATTCTAACAGCTCCTGAGATCGTTTGGCCTGAATACAAGCAAACCTAATTTCTCTATCAAGTGGCTTATTTATGAAATCCTCTTCTACAATCTCACGGAGACATTCTAGACTATCCTTAAGGTGAGCGAAATAGTTATGAAACACAAGTTCATTATTTCTAAGATGAGGAGGAATGTATTTAACAGTCACAGTATATTTGCAGTCTGAAGATGACTTTGATGCAACATTCTCATTAAAGACAAGTGGCATTTTCCCTTTTTCCTGACTCTTCAGATTCTCAATTTCCTTTTTTAAAGACGTTATTTTTTCATTGTTTTTGTTACGAGTGACTTTCATTGAATCATGTAACTCTTTAAAGTGTCGTTTAACTTTTTCATTTTCTTCTAGAAAACTCTTATTTTCCTTTTGTAAAACATTAACCAAGTTTTGAAGATGAAAAGTTTAAGAACACTGAGAATCTAAAGGAGGAGGCATTTGGGAGCCTGTCATGTTGTTCTTTTCACCCTTTAATTGTGAAATTTGGGCTTTCAACTTTCTGATCGTGTTACAATGAGCTTGAATCTGTTCGTCACGCTTGTTTATTTCAAAAAGTTCATCATACTCTGGAACATTTGTGGGTGTCTTGATGTTTAAGGTTTTGACATTTTCCTTGAGATGTTGATATTTTAGTTGCAAATCAAAATGTTCAACTTCTAGCTTAGAAAGGTGTTTTACCAAATTATCGTGATCATCTTGATCAATTTTCTCATTTAGTTCTGAGTTTTTGTTTTCAAGCTCAATGATACGATCATGGGAGACTTTCAAAGAAACAGTTAATTCATGAAATTAAGAAGCAGTAATAGAATGCTTAGTAACAGTATAAAACACATCTTGAGCCACACAACTTAATACTAAGTTCTCATTTAGGATATGCAAATTCTTCCTTTCAATTTCATTATATTTGAGTTCCCCGTTCATAATCATTGACTTCAACAATCATTGCATCAAATTCCTTTTACATTTCTTTAATATCCGAGTTTATCCCCTTCTGAAGACTTTCAAATTGACCTTTTAATTTTTTAAAGAAAGGCATGACCTCAGTTAAATAGCATTCTTAAGTTTGCTCAAAACCCCTTTCCCCTTCAGTTATCCCTGTAGGTGTGATTCTCTTTTTACATGTCCTCTCAAAATCAATGAATAGTTGATAAACAACATATAGGCTGATTAAGGTCTTGCTATTAGTGGCAATAGTTCTAGGAACTAAATGCATTGGTGTATTCGGAGGATACACAGTAGCTGCAGGCACTTTCCTAAGGGGAGTGTTTCTTTCAACAAGTACGTTTGCCTTTTGCTTATCCATGTCTTTCTTCCGAAAAATTTGTTATGTGGTTAATTGAGTTTGAGGCTTAAACCTGTTCAGGGAGATCCAATTTTATTTTGTGTAATCATGGGGTTTGATCGTTATGTTATTCTTTTTAAACTTAGAGTCTTCTAGTTTCTTATCCATTTTCTCCCTAGAGGCATCTCCTAATTTCCTATCCTCTTCTGTGCTTCCAATACATGAAGGTGATTGCCTAGGCTTAAGGATCTCATTGCCATCATATACAATCTTATGGAAAGCTTTAGCTCTTTTGCAATACTCGGGATTTGGTTCCTCTACAAGGGGAATACTGTGCTTATCGCTTAAAACTCTATGCTTAGTGATCATGTGAGCAGTTTGAATGGTGTTCCCTTGGACATACAACTTATTTTCTAGCTTGTTTTTCAAAGTTTTTAGATTAGAAAAATCATTCAAAAGTTTTGATTCCATAGCATTAAATTCTTGTTTAAGCACTTTAACATTATCTTGAAGCTCTTGCTTTTGCTTAATGGTTCTAGAAAGCTTTTATTGTAAGGAGTTTAACTCTTGTTTTAACACTTCTTTTCTAAAATTACTTTTTCTAATAATTGTACGCATTTCGTCATCCATTTCCTGCTCACACCTAGTTAACTCAAACTTAGCACGTTGTTCATAAATAGCAACTTGTTCTTTATAGGCATTCAGTTCAGAGATAACATAATCATCAGGGGCACATGCAGTGTATTCATAAAAAACATAGTCATTATTGACTGCCGAAGATACATCACTTGGTACAATCTCACTTTTACTTTGTGTCACATATTGATCATATGGGACAGTATTACTATTACCCTCATTATCAATATCTGATTCGTAAGTTTCAAGAGATTGTGCTTCGTCATGTATCTTTTGCTCATCCACCTCATCATATAGTTTTAATACCTCTGAGATGATTGATTCTTTGGATGGTCCAGTTTGTTGTGATGAAGAGACCTTTGGAGAGACCATAGGTGAGATGCTAGCCATGAAGATTGTCTGGGCAGTAGGTTCATCATCGATATCAGAATCAAATACATCACAGTCTGCAACTTGAAAGGCATTTTGATGATTGTGACCTATTTCCTGAATTGGTTGCTCATCCACATCAGCATCATATGTCTTAGCATTCCCTTCTGCAAGAAACAACAACTCCTCTTCATCCAAAGCTGCTCCATTATCCTGATCTTGCACAAGCAATATCTTGTCTCTGAAGTATTCTGCATTCTGTGGACGTTTTGGAGATGTGCAGTTCCTTGCAATATGTCCCTCACCACCATAGTTGTAGCATTTGATTGGCTTTGCTTGCCCTTGATTGGCAGTTCTTCCACGATTCTGATTAGCCACATATCCTCCACCTACTCCAGTATTACCATAACCTGCTCCAATCATTCCTTGTTCATACCGTCTTCCTTGCACATTCTGCACCACTACCTTACCATCTCTGACAGTAGCTTGATTGTGTGGATTGGATGCTGTTCTGAGGTTATTGTTGGTGTGTGGAGTGGAATTCATATTTTGACTAACCATGAGAGATAGTTGATTGATGAAGTTTTCCATGAGTGTGTTTGAGTCTGGAGGCTTATATGCTGGATCAGGAATAAGCTTGTAATTACCATTACCCGTGGGTATGACTTGAGAAGCTTTGGTGGTAATTCCAACATTTGTGTAAAAGGCTGTTGAATCATTTGATGAACTTGTTTCTCCCTGTTTAGATTTGAATTGTTCAAGAATCCTTCGTTCAAACATAGCATGCCTCTCATTCTGAAGAAGGAAGGCATACAGTTGCTCATAGTTGGTGTTCTTCAATCCTTTGGTTAGCTTCACAGAGGTGACAAATTTGTGCCATTCGGGATTCATGTTGTTCACAAACTTTGAGTTCCGCTGAATATTTGGCATGGTCATTTTGATGTTCCTCATGTCATTTACAAGCTTGTGGAATCTCACGTAATATTCATAGACACTTTCTTCTGGTTTCATCTTAAAATGGTCAAATTCATCATACAGTTGTGATTCTCTGTCTTCCTTGGTTAGTTCAGAACCCGAGAGAAGCATCTTGACATTGTCCCAAACTGCCTTAGCTTCAGTGTTGTGATTGATCAGCTTGTAAATGTCCTTAGGTAAACCCTGAAGTATGATGTTAGAAGCCCTGATGTCTGCATCGTATCTCTTCTTCTCCTTATCAGTCAGTTCATCATACATTTTAGGTCTGTCTAGTCCTAATATCATCATGCCATCAGCTGCAGTATCGAGTATGTCTCTGGTTGTCTCAACTTGATACGGTCCTTCATCAATTGACTTGAGAATGTTGACTTCATTTTCTTTTCCCAAACAGTACAACCTAATTCGTTGAGCCCATGAGTCATAGTCAGTTCTGTCAAGCATAGGTGGACGAGTATCTGATCCAGCTGCTTGAACGTCCTCAGCAACAGAAGAGATGATTGAAGGTATGTTGGTAGACATGATTACAGATTTCACGGGATTTAAAACTCTATGATTAAACCGGGAAATAGATTCTTTCACGGGATTTTACTGAATCAAGAGAAAACCGTATTAGAAACAAAATCAACCAAGTCGCTATAACCCTTGAAGACAAGTCGCTAAGACACCAAGTCGCTAAGTAGCAACTCGCTAAAGGCTCAAGTCGCTGTGAATCAAGTCGCTAGACATAAGTCGCTATGAACCAAGTCGCTAAAGCAGCAAATTGCTAAGCTGACAAGTCGCTAAAGAACAACTCGCTAAGTAGACAAGTCGCTAAGGGACAACTCGCTGAGACGTCAAGTTTCTAAAGAGTAACTCGCTAGTAATAACAAAGACAAGTCGCTAGAAATAATAAAGACAAGTCGCTACGTCAACCAAGTCACTAGCCGAAGTGGTGTCTCCACTACTTTGTACTGTTTGTCGTCTTGTCTCAATAGACAAGTCGCTAGGACTCAAATCGCTACCACTTCAACTGCAAGTCGCTACCAAATAACGAAGCAAGTCGCTATGAAGAAAATTTATCCGAGAACCAAGTCGCTAGGAAAAAAAACTTAAACACAACCCTTTTTAATCCAAAACAAGCTCAACCACAGTGATTCAAGCTTTCCAAATCAAAACCCAAGCACTTACAATGATTCTAAACACAAAAGTACACTCAAAATTCAAACTTTAACACAAGAAATGATCCAAATGATGCAAAAACCACTAAACTTTTTCAAACCCAAAAACCATATAAAACCACTAGAAATCCAAGGATATGTAAGAGAGATGATCAAACCATGGCTCTTGATACCATTTGTAACATATTGGATTTCACAAACACATCAAATCATGATCAAAAGTAGGCGTATAATTTGAGGTTTTTAGAGAGAGAAATAGTTAGAGGTTTGGAAACTTAGTGAGAGAAAGTAAAAGTATTATTATGAGCTGCAACCCTCTACCTTGGGAGGTAGAGGGTATTTATAGTCTTACATAAAACGCCACCTACGGGCTGTGGATCAGGCATACAGTGGGTAAAGACCCGTCCGTCCTCCACGGTGTTACTTAACTAAATACTACTTAACATTAAATAACTACGACTATGAGCTTTCTAATGATTACATATACTTGAGGTGACCGACACTTTAATAACTGGATTTACTAAATCCTAACATTTGTTCTTATTAACCGAACAAGAAGAGGGATGAAACCATGAAAGGTTTTGTCCTTACTTCAATTTATTCGGATATTAACATGAAGACACTGATCAATGATGGATTATCTCGTGTAAATGAATTATAGAGGACGGATATGGGTTCCAAAAATTTACACGTTGAATCTGAGATCACTAAAAAGTCTTTATATTTTTCATTTTCCATCTATTCATGAATCGGATCTGTGAAGATTAAATTCTTTTGTGATAATAACCTTCAAGGTTAGACTTGTCTCAATTGATAAGTCATGAAAAACATTCTGAGATCTGACATGATTAAAATCATTTAGGGTTAAGCCTTGGATCGAATCGAAGGCAGGGAAGAGCATAATTGCTTAATCCTTTTACTTTTATGATTCGTACATAAAAATAGGACAATGACTTTCAAGACAATGATGATTTCCTTTTTGTCTATTGACCTCCAATGGTTTAGATTTTTCATTAGACTGACACGAAAAGGATTCTGAGGTCTTTGAGATATATTCACATTCGGGTCTTGATAAAAGAGAAGCGTTGGATCTGTTATGTATGTCGTATGTATGACCAATGATGTCAAGATGTTTTACCGTGAGTAGCCACGATGATACTGAGATCTTGCATATGAATTGTCTTTCAGTTTAGATTAGGTATGAGTTTTGAGATGTATATTGATGTTGATGATTGTTGAATTTGTTTAGTTGAATGATTGTTGATGAGGTGATTTGAAGCTGTTGATATAATTTTTCATTTTCAATATATTGCTTGGACTAATGAAGTAACACACTGAGGTCTTGATGAGTATATGTGTAATAGTTTTGTGGTCTTGGTCAAGTCTTTTCTTCTTCTTCCTTTCTGTCAAGTCACTTCTGTCAAGTCGCTAGATGGCAAGTCACTAAACGGCAAGTCGCTAGACGGCAAGTGACTCAATAGTCAACTTGCTTTGAATACAATGAATATGGACAACTTGTAAAGACAAGTCACTTTTGACTGACGTTTTCCGGCGAGTATTCCGACCATGTTTTTCGACCTTCTTCAAACTTACCCAGAAAATATCATAAAAGGTGCTTCTTTGTGCCTGTTTGACCAGGAAAATGACTAGTTTGACCACAAGAAACTTTCACACTTTGGTAACAAAAACAGTCATAAAGATAAAAAATACAATCTGTTTGGACAAAAGTTTGACACAACAGAGATGTATCAATTGAAAGGACCATGTGACATTTTTGTTTGACCAAAATAGAGGATACATCAAACCATGTTTAAAAACAGTTTACCATAAGAATAAAAGGAAAAAATATTCCGACCACAAAAAAGTACACAAACCAGTTTAAAAACATGTATCAAAACCACAAAAAATCAACACAACATAATAACCATGGCTCTGATACCATTTGTAGAATCATAAATATTATTGTGTTGATGATTCGGGTGGTCTAGGATGATGGAAATACATGTTAGCCATTTAGAGAGAGAAAGAGATGAGAGGGTGTTCTTGTTAGAGAGTTGCTTAACAAAAAATGAAAGGTTAGATTATGAGAAGCACCACCCCTTCCAAGGATGGAAGGGGTATTTATACTTACAGACTACACGACCTCCTGTGGATCAGGTATACAGTGGGTAAAGACCCGTCCTTCCTCCACGGTGATGCACTAAACTAAACTACGCTAATAACTAACTAATAAACTAACAAATAACGTAACTAACTATATGTCTACGAGCTAACTTATGCTAGATAATATTTGGGATGACCGATACTTCACTATGGAATTTCTAATTCCTAACAGAAATTTTGGAAATTGGCAAGACTGCCGACCAAGGGATGACAACCGTGATTCTCAACCACGAACTGACAATCCACCACCACCAAATTCCGACAAAAAGATGGAAGAATCCGAATTCGAAAAAACCATGAGAGAATTCGTAGCTACTCAAAAATCTGCAAATGATTTTATCAAAAATCAATTTTTCAATCTCAAAGCCAAAGTTGAGCAGGGACAGAAAAATCATCAAGCATCTATCCAAGATCTTGAAAACAAATTTGGCAGACTTTCTGACCAACATTCCTCTCGACCATCTGGTTTGTTGCCAAGTAATACCCAATCCAACCCAAAACCTTCAAATGATAAGACGTACCATCCACCACAAACGAGAAATGAGCATATCAATGCTGTCTTCACAAGAAGTGGTCTCTCGTACGATCCACCACCAAATCCTAATGAAAATACTCCTATCACCCAAGATAGTGAGGATGAAGCCGAGGAAACCAACACAACTCAAAACACCCAAAAGAAAACCACACCATCTGTCAAGGCGTACACACCAAAATTTCCGTATCCTCAACGCCTTAAGAAAGAAAAAATGGAAGAACGTTATAAGAAGTTCATCGAAATAATCAAAGAGGTTAGACTCAATGTTCCTCTCGTTGATGTATTAGCCGGAATGCCCAATTATGGGAAATTCTTGAAAGAACTTCTTAATAACAAAAGCAAGCTAGAGCAAATATCAACTACCTTCCTTAACGAAGAATGCTCAGCCATTGTCCAAAACAAAATCCCACCAAAGCTCGGAGATCCTGGGAGCTTTCTTATTCCATGCACTTTCGGGAATAATATTCAATGCGATGCTTTAGCCTACCTTGGCGCAAGTATCAATTTGATGCCTTATTCGCTGTATTCCAAGTTATGCAATAACAACCTCAAACCAACAAAAATGAGCATTCGATTAGCAAATCATTCTTATCAATATCCTGTCGGTATTGCCGAGAATATGCTTGTTCAAGTCGGTAAATTTATATTTCCCGTGGACTTTGTAATCTTAGAAATGGAAGAAGATAGTAAAGTCCCACTCATCTTAGGAAGACCTTTCCTAAATACCTCCGATGCAATCATCAAAGTGAAAGGAAAAGAACTCAACCTTGGAGTTGGAGAAGATCGAATCACCTTTCTAATCGATAAAGCGATGCGCTATCCACATTCCAGTGATGAAACTTGTTTCAACATCGATGTTATCGATGAAGTCATTAACGAAGAATTGGATGCATTACTCAACGAATCCGATCCATTCATGACTACTTCTAAAAAAATCAATGAAACAGACTTTGACAAAGAGTTTGATGATTTCATGAAAGTATAATTCAAAGGAGATAACACGAAGGAGGAAGAAAAGGAGGAAGAAAATTTTGAAGCAATAACTTTCGATGACGAGATGAGAATAAAATCCTCTATCGAAGAACCACCAACATATCTCGTGCTCAAACCCCTCCCTGATCATCTAGAATATGCTTACTTGAAGGAAAATTCACTTCTTCCAGTAGTCATATCTTTATTACTCGAGGCCAATGAGAAAGAAAGTTTAGTTTCTGTCCTCAAAAATCATAAACAAGCTTTTGCTTGGAAAACATCTGATATCCCAGGAATTAGTCCCAATTTCTGCAAACACAAAATCAATTTCAAAGATGGGGATCAAACCTGTTGTTGAACGTAAACGTCGACTCAATCCCAACATGAAAGAAGTTGTTAAAAAGGAAATTATAAAACTTCTCGATGCTGGTATCATTTACCCAATCGAAGATAGTCCTTGGGTGAGTCCCGTTCACAGTGTTCCCAAGAAAGGAGGGATGACGGTTTGTGACTAATGACCGGAATGAACTAGTCCCCACTAGAACTATTACTGGTTGGCGCGTTTGTATTGACTATCGGAAATTAAACAAAGCCACCAGAAAAGATCATTTTCCACTCCCGTTCATGGATCAAATGCTTGAAAGACTAGCAGGAAATAAATTCTTTTGTTTCCTCGTTGGATTTTTAGGGTATTTTCAAATTCCAATCGATCCTAATGACCAAGAAAAGACCACTTTCACTTGTCCTTTTAGAACCTACGCATATCGGCGTATGCCTTTCGGTCTTTGTAATGCACCTGCGACTTTTCAAAGGTGTATGATAGCCATATTCCAAGACATGCTCGAAACCTCCATAGAAGTTTTCATGGATGACTTTTCAGTCTTCAGAAACTCATTTGAAGCTTGTCTTTCAAATCTTGATAAAATGCTCGAAAGATGCGAAGCTGCACATCTTGTCCTTAACTGGGAAAAATGTCACTTCATGGTGACCGAAGGAATTGTGCTTGGCCACAAGATCTCCAGTGCAGGCATGGAAGTAGACAAAGCAAAAATCGACATTATCACGAAACTTCCACCACCAACTAACTTCAAAGCCGTTAGAAGTTTTTTAGGACATGCCGGTTTCTACCGCCGCTTTATCAAAGATTTTTCAAAAATATCTCGTCCGATGACAAAACTTCTTGAGAAAGATTCCATCTTTGACTTCAATGCTGATTGCATAAAAGCTTTCAAAATGTTGAAATCTCAACTAACTAGTGTTCCGATCATGGTTTCACCTAATTGGTCACTACCCTTCGAACTTATGTGCGATGCTAGCGATTTTGCTGTTGGAGCCGTCTTAGGCCAACGAGAAGGAAAACACTTTCGGCCCATATATTTTGCTAGCAAGACACTGAATAGTGCTCAGCAAAATTATACTGTCATGGAAAAGGAATTACTGTCAGTAGTTTTCGCGTTCGACAAATTCCGATCCTACCTTGTGCTCTCAAAAACAGTCGTGTTCACCGATCACTCGGCACTCAAATATCTGTTTACCAAGCAAGATGCTAAACCGCGTCTCATCCGCTGGATTCTGCTACTCCAAGAATTTGACATCGAAATCAAATATAAGAAAGGAGTAGAGAATCTAGCCGCTGATCATTTATCACGTCTTGAAAACCCAGATCTTAAGGAGTTAAAGGAAGAAGAAATCGATGATTACTTCCCCGATGAAACTCTCATGACCGTCGATGGAAATGACGATCCTTGGTTTGCTGACTTTGCGAACTATCTCACTGGAGGAATTCTAAGAAAAGGTTTAACTCACGCTCAAAGGAGAAAATTCTTTTCGGAACTTAAATACTATTTTTGGGAAGAACCATATCTTTTCAAAATGTGTCCTGACGGAATGATCCGTAGATGTGTTTCTGGTTCCGAAACCCGCAAGATTCTTGACGAATGTCATCATGGCCCAAATGGGGGACATTATGGTCCTTCCACCACAGCTAAAAAAGTTTTTGATGCTGGATTCTATTGGCCAACAATATTCAAAGAAGCACATACACTTGTTCAGAATTGTGATGCTTGCCAAAGAACCACCAATCTTTCACGCAGAGACGAAATGCCATTGACAAGCATTCAAGTATGTGAAATATTCGATATTTGGGGAATAGATTTCATGGGACCATTTCCTAAATCCTACAAATACAAATACATTCTCGTTGTTATAGATTACGTGTCCAAATGGGCAGAAGCTGAAGCTTTACCAACAAACGATGCTCGCGTCGTCGTTAATTTTCTCAAAAAGCTTTTTGCTCGTTATGGAATACCCAAAGCATTGATAAGCGATCGAGGAACCCACTTCTGTAACCAACAAATGGAGAAAACCATGAAAAGATATGGAGTTCATCATCTATTCGCGACTGCTTATCATCCACAAACCAGTGGCCAAGTTGAAAACACCAACAGAGCTCTTAAAAGAATACTCGAGAAAATAGTGAAGGTTAATCCTTCAGTGTGGTTGAAGAAACTTGACGATGTTCTATGGGCATTTCGTACGGCTTATAAAACTCCTATTGGTACAACTCCTTACAGACTCCTGTATGGAAAAACTTGTCATTTGCCGTTCGAAGTTGAACATCGTGCTTACTGGGCTCTCAGAAACTGTAACACCGATCTCAAAATAGCTGGAGAAAAGAGATTCTTGCAAATGCACGAACTCAACGAATTGAGACTCCGAGCTTACGAAAATTCTAAACTGTAAAAGGCCATAACAAAAGCTTATCATGACAAGAAGCTAAGAGTTCGAAAAGAATTCAAAGCTGAAGATAAAGTTCTGCTCTTCAACATGAAATTCAAATTCAAAGCTCCTAAATTACAACCAAGATGGTTTGGACCATATATAGTTAAACATGGATATCCATCCGGTTATGTCGAACTTTTTGACAAACAAGGTGGAAGTTTCATTGTTAATGGGCACCAAAACAAATTATACTACGATAAGGAGCAAATGAATGAAATATCAGTTGAGAGAGTTTCCTCCAAAAATGAATTCGAAACCATCACCTTTGTAGCACCTTTTCCAGGAAGAATCTCACAAATTGTTCCTTGCAAACCATCTGCTGAGTTCATCTAGGATGATATTGACTGGTAAAGAATTCATGTATATCCCCGAACTTTTTAAAATGTTCAAGGCCGCATATGTGGCCAAGTGAATTCAGGAAGATTCGAGTTAGGCTGTGTTGGGATATAGAAAGTCAAAGTGCTGAAGAGTCAAAGTACTGAAGAGTCAAAGTACTGCTAAAGAAGAAAGTCAAAGTACAACTCACTCATCAAAGTACTGCAAAACAAAGCAAATCCGTTGATAGCTGATGATTTGCTAAAAATCATATGGTTATCAATGTACCATGGTCTTACACACCTAAACATTGGCTACTCCAGAGTTAATGGCTTTAGTAAAGAGACATCAAAATCCATTAAATTTTCAATGATTCACCTCTCACAGGAGTTTACACACCTGGAAGAGATGAGAATAGACTGAAACTTCATGAACTGATGTACAAAATTGCCATATGTTGCTGAGTAGCTAAAAAGATAGAGCTTGCGGATTGTTGCTGTAAAGGATTACTGATAAAGACTACTTTGATGATGATAATACAAGCACAGGGAATACAAAGACAAAACTTTGAAGATAAAGACATAATCTTTCCTTGAATAAAAAGATGTTAATGTTAAATATACAAAGGAACTTGAAATCAAGCAAGTAGAATTCAAGTTAGGGGAGGATTGTTGGGATATAGAAAGTCAAAGTGCTGAAGAGTCAAAGTATTGCTAAAGAAGAAAGTCAAAGTACTGCTCACTCATCAAAGTACTGCACTGATAAAGGACTGCTATGCAAATTGTTAAGGATTATTATGTAATTCTAGAATGTTCTCAGTTTAGTTTAGTATTACTTGTCGTAAAAGGAATAGAGTTGTAAACCGACTAGGGTTATCCTTATGCCTATAAAAGGACCCCTAGATTGGCATTATACGTACGTGCAATATTAGAGAATATTAGAGTTTATCAAGTTCGATATTAGAGCTGTTAGGGATTGTTAGTGAATCTGTGTATCAAGCAGGTTCTAAGTATTAATAAAATCGTTGAAGTTAAAGTTAATTCTTCTTAGCTTTGTTAAAGTAAATTCCGCATACTTAATAGAGTTAATTCAGTGTTTCATTGTTAGTGACTTAGGATTTATTCGAGGTTGCTAAGCCCTTACAAGCTACATAAGTTAGTTTGGTTAGAGTACATCGATCCAACAAGTGGTATCAGAGCTTATGTGGAAACTTTGATTAAGAAGAAACCCTTAAAACCTAGTTAACAACAAACCCTAAAGATGTCGACTGAAGCTGCACCACCCCCATCCATCACCTCACTCAGAATTCCTATCATCAAGAAGGGAGAGTATGATCTTTGGAGCATGAAGATGAGGTAGTACATTGCTATTACAGACCATGCACTGTGGAATGTAATTGTCAATGGTAATGAAGTTGTTGCAGATCCTATTGAAGTTCCTGGACAACCTAAACCACCTAAGGTTGTGTTGCCAGCAGCTACAGTCAGAAATCAAGAAAAGGCTCTCAACATACTACTGTCTGCTATTCTTGATGGTAACCTACTCAAATTCCATGATGCTAAGGACGCAAAACAACTATGGGCTGCTCTCAAGACAAGATTTGGAGGTAATGATGCTTCCAAGAAGATGCACAGAAATCTGCTGAAGCAACAGTTTGAAACATTCACTGTTGGTGAAAGAGAAGGTCTTGATGCTGCCTATGACAGATTCCAAAATCTTCTTAGTATGCTGGAGTTATACAAAGCAGAGGTATCTGTTGAAGATACAAATCTGAAGTTCTTAAGAAGTTTGCCATCTACATGGCATGTGATTGCTACTATGATCAGAGGACAACCTGGTTTAGATGTTATGGACTTTGATAATCTTTACAACCACTTAAAGGTGTATGAGCATGAGATGAATGGCCAAACAAGTTCAAAATCTCACAGTATTGATTTTGTGTCGTCTGCAAAGAGAGGCAGTACTTCCACTAAAAGTACTGCTTATCCTCCTCAAAGTACTGTTGCTCAAAGTACTGTTACCTATCCTACCCCCAGCTCATCACCTACAAACACCATTCATTCTAATGAAGTTGTATGCTCATTCTTTGCTCAGCAAGCCACTTTACCCATTAATTATGAAGAGGATTTGTCACAAATTGAAGAGGATGCTCTTGAAGAAATTGATATAAGGTGGCAAGTTGCTATGATCACTGCTAGGATCAAGAAGTTCATGAAGAAAACAGGAAGAGGCATTGACTTCAAGCCTAAGCAGGGTATAACGTTTGACAAGACCAATATTGAATGCTTTAATTGTCAAAGAACTGGACACTTTGCAAGAGAGTGCAAATTTGCTAAATATCAGGCAAATAGAATGACTGAGAAACCCAAGCTTGAACTAAAGGAAATCCCTATTACTGAAACAAAAGCTTTGGTTGCTCAAGAAAATCTATCAGAGGTTGACTGGAGTGCTGAATTTGATGATGAACCAGTAACCTATTGTATGGTTGCAGTGGAAGAGTTTGATTGGAGCACAACCTTTGATGAGGAACCAGGACTTGCTGCTTTGGAATCTAGAGATGGTCTTGGAAGCTTTGATTGGAGCATGGAGAGTGAAGAGGAACCTGTTCTGCTTGCTATGATAGCTACTTCACCAAGTTCACCCCCTATCTCTGAGGTATGCTCTAAGTGTCATGATTTTTATCAAAAGGTGCTTACAGATTATTTAACTGAAAGAGATAATTGTAGAAGGGTGATGAGTTTCCAAATACTCATCATTTTTACATAATCTAAACTGCAAATTCATCTGAAAACACTCAAAAACACATCAAAATGATCAAAATATCACAAATCAGTGTTTTATGTGTTTTAATTGCAAAAATATCAAAATCAGATGAAAAATGTATCAAGTTTGCAAAATTGGCAGTTTTAGTCCCCCGAGTTTTAAAAGTTGTCAAATCTAGTCCCTGGAAATTCAAAAATGTGGAATTTTATCATTCAAGGTCCCTGAAGTATTTTAAGTTGTTAAAAATGATCCTTGAATGATTCTTTGGTAAATTGGCAAGAAAGGTCCCTAAACTTTGGAAATTTACAAAAATAGTCCTTGGACCTTTAAAAAATGGATTTTGTGCAAAAAGGGTCCTTGTTTTATTAAAGTTTGTCAACATTGGTCCTTGGGAAAGCATTGGAAAAAGTTCACTTTTAGTCCTTGGAGTTTGGCAAAATTACATGTTTGGTCCTTGTTTATTGCTAATACCAAACGGACACCTTTGATATTATTCAAGCCCAACACATATCAAACCCAAATCCAAGCCAAACAGCAGCTGGCCCAAACTGCTAGCCCAATCTCTCTTGACCCTTGAGCCAGGTCAAATTACATTGTGACCCCCTTGAACCTTGGCCTTTGACCCTCCCCATGTATTAAGCCACAGTCAACATAAGTCAAAACCAGGAAAACGCGCCTAATACTTGTTACTGTAGCTCCATCCCTCTCCCAACACAGAAACCTCAAAACCAGCCATGGTTTTGCCATATTTTCAACTCCCTCCCATTCCATGTTCCCTCCAACTCCCCTACACTCCAAAAAGCTTTAATTAAATCAACCAAATTCATTAAAGCTTAAACCTGCTCTTAGAAGTTTTTGGCGCCAAATATGCAAATGGACGGATATGATCAATCTCAAGCATCCAATGGCTAAAACTTGGTGGGATTCAATCAGAAGCACGTGGGGAGTCGGAAAAGCTTATAAAGATGAAGTGAGAGGCAATGAAGAGAGATATCTAGTGTAGTATTTTACTTTTTATGTCGAATTAGTGTAATTTCCAATTTCAGCTTATGTTTTAAGTTTAAAACTTTGTATTTCAAGTGATTATGTTATTATAAAGCTTTTGTGATCCTTTAATTCAAGTATCAAGTCCTATTTTAGTTTATGAAATTTCTCATATTTATGCAAAAATCTCAAATGTTTCAAATGATGTTGTTTGTTGTTAGTATGGACTTTTAAGCTCATGTAAGCTCCTAGAAAGCTCATTGAAGCTTTTAGTTATCTTAAAATTCAGTTTAGCTTTAAAAATAGAAAAATCACCAAAAATAGCAATTAAATAATCAAAAATCAAAAATCACTTGAAAAGGGTGATCACAGCTGGAGCAAGGTGTATTTTGGATGGCCTTGGGTTAGTGAACCTGTGGGGGTTCTATAGGGAGTAGTCCTTGGTCTTGTTTCTCAGTTTAAAGCTTGGAAGAATTTGTAAGCTTTTTGATAAAATTGTCATTTTACTGTTATAGTGATTAAATAGCTTATATTTGTGTTTTTTTTGTGTTCACTAGTAATAATTTAGTGTGTTTGATCATTAAAATCAGTAAGGTGTTAGTTTAAATTTGTGTTTTGAAAAAAATCTTAATTAGGCAGTCAATCTAGTTCAAGTCTCAATTCTTGGTTTTAAGTTATCATTACTGTGGATTCAAGCTTAATTAGTCACAACAATAGATTATTTAAGGTTTGTAACCAAGCTTATGGTTTAAAATTGTGTTTTGGTTTGAAAAGCTTCATAACAGCTAGCATAAAGGTGTGTTTGGTTTATGGTGTTTGAATGTGCTTTGGTCATTTTCTTTGTTGGAAATCAGTCTAACTCAGTCTAAATAACTCAATTCAGTCAAGAAACAAAGTCTTCATTAGCAAAAAAGTCAAATATCCATTTGATCCTTATTGTGCAGTCCACTGTTGGATTTAACCAAAGCAAGATCATCATTTTGTGTTCAAAAGTTGTCATCCTTGCTTAAGTTAACCTTATATCATCTTAAAACAACATATTAAGTGCTCTAGATCAAATCAAATCTCAGTTTAGTCAACTTTTGGTTTTTCTCAAAAAGTCAAAATCTTCAAAAAGTCATTTTTGAATAAACTTTGGATTTTTACTGTGGGTTCATTAGTGAGTTTCAGAGTATAAGATTTGGAGGTATTGTAGTCTAGTGGGTGTAGAAAAATACAAAAATAGTAGTTCTCTGTTTATAAGCTTTTAAAGTGCTTTTTGGACTGCTTCTTTGGAGCTACTGTTCTGCCATAGTGCCCTGTGCACAGAAATTGTGCCCAACTTCAAAAGCTTGCACCAAGCTTATTCTTTGTCCAATTCTTGTGTTCTCTACTTCTTTGGAAAGCCAACCAGGTCCTCTTGAGATATCAAGTTTTGTTTTTCACTTTGGAACTCATTTGGTAGGGCTGCATTAAGCCTAAAGCTTGTCCCATTTTCTGTGTTAAGCCAAAGTGCTTATTGCTTATTATTCACTTAATCAGTGTGCTTCTTTGTATAACTTAGTCTCATTTCAGTCTCTTAAGCTTGTTTTAATCCATTTTGAGCCTTTGTTTAAAGTTACAAGCTTGTTTGAGTTTTTTACACCCAAATAAGCATATAAGTCCACTGTTGGGCCAATAAGCATTCAAAACTGCTTATTTGGGTTTTGTAAAATTTTTGTCTTTATTAAAGTTTCTTAATATTAGTATATAAGTAGTTTTCAAAAATAAAAATCACAAAAACATCAATATAAAAATAGTGATAGCGTTTATTTAAGATTTTTTAGCTTTTTGATTTTTCTTTTCAACTTATTAATAAGCAAATCTTGTTTTTATAGTTTTCTTAGGTTTCTGTTATCATTTAGGATTTTTAGAAAAAGTTTCAGATTTTTCTCTTTCTTTTTAGTATTTATTATAATTTTAATTAGTTAAAAATAGTAATTAATTAGTAATAAATAATTAAAAAGTCTAAAAAATATCTTTTCTGTTTTAAAATTAGTTTTAACTTATTTTAGATTTTTCAAAGTTAAAATTTTATTTTTCCAAGTTTATTTTCTATTTTCTAGTATTTAAGTGTATTTTAAATAGTTATTAATTAATAATAATTAGATAAAAAGTGTGAAAAACATATTTTTAGTTTTAAAATTAGTTTTATAGTATTTTAGATTTTTCAGAATCATAAGTTTATTTTTCTAGCCTTATTTTGTATTTTCTTTCATTTTAGAGTATTTATTAAGTAGTTAAAATAGTTTTTAATTAATAATAATTAATTAAATAGTGTTAAAAATAATTTTCCTTTTCTAATAATTTTCTTTTATTTTTAGGATTCCAAAAATGTCATTTTTATATTTTTAGGGCTTTTACTTTTTAGTTTTCACTTTTTATTTTGTGCGTATACGTAGTTTTTAAAACTTACGTTTACGTTTCTTTGATCTGGTTGTTGTGCTTTCCAATTCTGTGTCCAATCCTATTCCAAATCAATCAGTAGTGTAATTTCTAATCATAACCTTTACAGATCACTATCCTTAGTGATCATCCCATCATCTGAATCAGTTTTACACACCATTGAGTCTCCGTGGGACTTAACGACCCGGGAATCCCCTGTATTCTCTGATCTTCATTTGCATCTGTGCCTGAGCAGTTTTGAGTCTGTTTGACTTGACTGTTTGGACGCAACCAAATTTTGGCGCCGCTGCCGGGGAGGCTTAAGCGTGTGTCTAGCCATTTTCAGATCCATTGTTGCACATACCCCATCTTTTGTAAAAAGTTTTTGTAAAGTTATAGAAAATCAAAAAAGTCATTAACACTTTTCCTAAAGTGTTAAAACACCAAAAAAATATAAAACAACAAAACAATCGGAACGTTTTCTATTTTGTATTCTCTTTTAAGGTGATTCTTGAAGAGATACGATTTGGTTAAACGGGACGATAACAAAAATATTGTCCAAAAGTTTTTGAACCCATCCGCACAAATCTAACCTACGTCTTTTCAGTGGTACTTAATTGAATACATAAAAATCAACCACCGCAAATCAAGGCAGTGCACTACCTAACTGGGGGTGCGACCATTAATAAGTTCCCGAACATCAGATTTAAAACTTGCCTTTGTGTCACTTGTGATTTGGTGTACCTTTTTCAAAGAAGCCATTTCATTTGTGATTATTGGTTAAGTTCACTTGTGTTTTGCCTCATTTGTTTTGAAAATTGGTTTTTATACATAGTGCATGCGCACTCGTTCTTCCAGTTCTACAAGTCCACTTTTAGAACTTGGCAAGATTCCTCGTAGACGTAGAGGACGTTCAGCTCCTTCAGCCGTGACTGAGGAACGTCTACCACCACCACCTCCTGTCGAAATGGCAGACGAACGTACTATGGCGGAAATGCTCCAAGCACCCACCGAGGGTTATGGAGATGCCATCGTTTTACCCGTAATCAATTCTGATCACTTCGAATTGAAGACACATTTGATCCAACTTGTGTCTACAAATCAATTCCACGGGTTTGATCGTGAAGACCCGTATGCACACATCCGTTGGTTTAACAAACTGACTTCCACTATCAATTACAAGGATGTGCCACAAAAAGTCATCAAGTTGATGCTTTTTCCATTCTCTCTTGAGGGGACAGCCCGGATTTGGCTGGAAAAAGAACCCCCTCGATCTATCGAAACTTGGGAGGATCTTGTTCAAAAGTTTGTGAACTACTTCTTTCCTCCATCAAAGACGACTAATCTCAAAAATGAAATTTCTGGATTTCGTCAAAATTTCGATGAAAACTTTGGAGAGGCATGGGAGAGATTCAAAGATCTCCTCAGGAAATGCCCCCATCATGAATTCACAGAGCTTCAACAAGTCAATATCTTTTACAATGGGTTGAACGGTAATGATCAAGATTCCTTGAATGCAGCCGCAGGCGGCAATATCTTGAACCGTAGACCTAAAGATGTGATTGAGATTTGCGAGCAAAAATCAAAAGTTCCTATTTCTCGCAACAAAGTCAATACTCCTAACACTCCTGCTCCTTCATCCAGTAACTCTTCTGAGTTAGCAGCTCCGATAGCTGCTCTAACGGATGCCATCCGTTGTATGATTAAGGATGTTAAGGAAATCAAAAGCGAAATTCATAAGCCTGAGCCAGTCAAAGCCGTAAACAAGGTGTGTGAAACTTGTAGTGGTCCACACGCGTACTATGATTGTCAAGCAACCGATGCTTCCTTTTACCAAGCCCCCGTAGCTTCGGTAAACCATAATCAATACCGACCACTTGCTGAACCACACTACCGTGCTAACACTAATCAGGCACCACCCGGTTTCAATCAAAATCACAACATGCAAAACCGGAATCAGAACCAACCAAGAATGAACCAAGGTTATCAAAACCAAGGTAATTTCTATCCTGGACCCAATCAAGGTTTCCAACATCAAGGGAACCTTCATCAAAATAATTTCAATCGAGGGAATCAATTTCATGGGAATATGAATCCTAATCAAGGGAATTTTGGTCATAATCAAAACATACGGCCTCAAATTGTCCCTCCAGCTCCTCCCGTCATTACTCCTCCAGGACCATCATCTGATGAGTTACTGAAGCAGTTTATGAAATCCCAAGATGAAATGAACCGGTTGTTGGTCAGTCAGATTGCTGATCTGAAGAAGTCTTTAAATGATCGACCCTCGGGCTCAGGTACTTTACCGAGCAACACGATCGCTAACCCGAGGGGCGATGCCAAGGCGATCACAACCCGAAGTGGTGTTTCATACCCTGGACCAGCTGTTCCTACTACCTCTTCTTCCTCTTCTCTTCCAAAGGTAGTGGACAGTGAACCTCCAAAACATAATGGACCTACGACTCCAATGCCACCTCCACCAGTGCCAATGAGTCAAGTTACCAAGGATACTACGGACAAAGTGCATTATTCAAGCCCACGAAGTACCGCACACGTCCTACCTTCGGTAGTCCATCCTCAAGTGGTCCAGAAACCCCAGTCTAATCAAGGAGTTGTTTTTGAACCTCCTATAGCTCCTGTTGAGAATCAGAAATCCAAATCTTCTATTCCTTACCCATCGCGCTTGAATGAGCAAAAGCTCCGCGAGAAAGCTAGTCATCAAATGGATAAATTTTTCCAAATTTTCCAAGAGTTACATTTTGACATAAGCTTTGCGGATGCTATCATGCTGATGCCCAAGTTCGCATCTACTCTCAAGCACATGTTAAGCAATAAGGAAAAGCTGTTTGAAATGGCTAAGACTCCTCTTAACGAGAACTGCTCAGCAGTTATTCTAAAGAAGCTTCCTGAAAAGCTTGGAGATCCTGGGAAATTTCTCTTACCTTGTGTATTCCCAGGAATGGTTGAATGCTTTGCCCTAGCAGATCTTGGTGCAAGCATAAACCTTATGCCATATTCAGTATGGAAGAAACTCTCTCTTCCGGAACTCACTCCTACATGCATGACTCTCGAGCTTGCTGATCGATCCATATCCCGTCCTCTTGGCATTGCTGAGGACGTGTTTGTGAAAGTAGGAAAGTTCCATTTTCCAGCTGACTTCGTGGTTGTTGATTTTGATGCCGATCATCGGGTTCCTCTCATTGTTGGTCGAGGATTCCTGAGAACGGGCCGTGCTCTCATAGATGTATTTGAGCAAGAAATCACATTGCGTGTTGGTAATGAAGCTGTCACCTTCAATCTTGACCAAACTTCGAGGTACTCCGCAAACTATGATTCTGAATCGGTTAACCGAATAGATATCATCGATGTTGCTTCTGATGAGTACTCTCAAGAAGTTCTTGGTTATTCTCATAATTCTGTGAGTGGGGATACCACCACATCTTCTCAGCCTATCATAGCCAATTCTACTCCTTCTCTCACCCCGTTTGAGGGAAGCGACTTCATCTTAGATGAGATTGAAGCATATTTGGCTAGTGATTCTGTACCTTGGGAAATTGATCACGCTCCAATTGATATTGAGGGGGACATACTTCTTATTGAGAAGTTGCTCAATGAGGATCCATCATCAGCCCCTCATCCCAGTGATCCAATCCCAGATGAGATGAATCTGGAGGGAGATATTCTTCTTGAGAAAGTGTCAAATCTGGATACTTCTCTTCCTCTCCCTCCCGTCAAACTTCATAACAAGGAAATCAAATCAGTTGAAAAAACTGAAGAATTTCCTGAGGTTGAGCTTAAGGACTTACCTCCTCATCTCGAGTATGCATTCCTTGAGGGTGATGATAAGTTACCCGTCATTATTGCTCGAGATTTGAGTAAAGATGAAAAAGCTGCTCTCATTTCAATCTTGAAGTCACACAAGCAAGCAATTGCTTGGAAACTCTCCGACATCAAAGGTATAAACCCTGAGTTCTGTACTCATAAAATCTTGATGGAGGATGACTTCAAACCCGCAGTTCAACATCAGAGACGTGTGAATCCAAAAATCCATGATGTTATTAAACAAGAGGTTATCAAACTTCTTGATGCTGGATTGATTTACCCGATCTCAGACAGTCCTTGGGTCAGCCCAATTCATTGTGTCCCGAAAAAGGGTGGCATTACTGTTATCACAAATGAAGATAACGAGTTAATTCCAACTCGATTGGTTACGGGATGGCGTGTTTGCATCGACTATCGTAAGTTGAATGACGCCACCCGAAAAGACCATTTTCCTCTACCCTTCATGGACCAGATGCTTGAGAGATTAGCAGGGAATGAGTATTATTGCTTCCTTGATGGTTTCTCGGGTTACTTTCAGATCCCTATTGATCCACAGGATCAAGAGAAGACCACATTCACTTGCCCATACGGAACTTTTGCCTACAAACGTATGCCTTTTGGCTTATGTAATGCTCCTGGCACGTTCCAACGATGTATGATGGCCATTTTTCACGACATGATCGGGGAAACAATGGAAGTGTTTATGGATGACTTCTCGGTCATTGGGGATTCTTTTCAATCATGTCTCTCCCATTTAGATAAAATGCTTCAAAGGTGTGAAGACACCAATCTATGTCTAAATTGGGAGAAAAGCCACTTTATGGTCAAAGAAGGCATTGTCCTTGGCCATAAAATTTCAAAGAACGGGATTGAGGTAGATAGAGCAAAGGTCGATGTTATTGCTAAATTACCTCATCCTACCACCGTCAAGGGTATTAGGAGTTTTTTGGGTCATGCCGGTTTCTATCGTAGATTCATTCAAGATTTTTCCAAAATCGCCCGGCCTATGACCCATCTTCTTGAAAAGGATGCTCCTTTTATCTTCTCACCCGAGTGCATCATAGCTTTTGAAACATTGAAGAAAAAGCTAACTGAAGCACCCATTCTCGTTGCTCCTGACTGGGACTTGCCTTTTGAGCTCATGTGCGATGCAAGTGATTTTGCTATCGGTGCAGTCCTAGGGCAACGAAGAAATAAGCATTTTCAGCCTATTCACTACGCAAGCAAAACTATGACTGAGGCCCAAACTCATTACACTACCACAGAAAAAGAGCTATTAGCCGTGGTATATGCTTTTGAGAAGTTTCGGCCGTATCTTATCTTGACCAAATGCGTAGTGTATACGGATCACTCGGCTCTTAAATATCTATTTGCAAAACAAGATGCAAAGCCGAGATTGCTTCGTTGGATTCTCCTCCTCCAAGAATTTGATATCATTATACGTGATAAAAAAGGAGCTGAGAATCTAGCGGCTGATCATCTATCCAGATTAGAAAACCCTCACCAAGATGTTTTCGAGAAAAAGGATATAAATGAAACATTTCCTCTCGAGACACTCAATGCGGTTTCTTTTCGTGGAAATTCTACCACCCCATGGTTTGCTGATTTTGCAAATTACCATGCGGGTAACTTCATTGTGAAAGGGATGTCGACCCAGCAGAAGAATAAATTCTTCAAGGATGTTAAACACTATTTCTGGGACGACCCCTTCTTATTCAAAATCTGTGCGGATCAAGTCATCCGACGGTGTGTTTATGGACAAGAAGCTCTTGACATTCTCAAAGCTTGTCATGCTGGACCCACCGGGGGCCATCATAGTCCAAACTACACCGCCAAAAAGGTGTTTGATTCCGGGTTCTATTGGCCTACAATCTATAAGGATGCCCACGATTATGTCAAAACTTGTGACGCTTGTCAGCGTCATGGTAATATATCTCAAAGGAATGAAATGCCACAAAATGCCATTCAAGTTTGTGAGATATTTGACATATGGGGTATTGATTTTATGGGGCCGTTTCCATCTTCTCGTGGTAACAAGTACATACTCGTGGCTGTTGACTATCTGTCAAAATGGGTTGAAGCAAAAGCCTTACCCACAAATGATGCCCGAGTAGTTGTGAAGTTTTTGAAATCTCTGTTTGCCAGGTTTGGAACTCCGAGAGCGATAATCAGTGATCGTGGTACACATTTCTGTAATGACCAATTTGAAAGAGTCATGCAAAAATATGGTGTTACCCATCGTCTCTCTACTGCATACCACCCCCAAACAAGTGGGCAGGTGGAAGTTTCAAACCGTGGTCTTAAAAGGATCCTTGAAAGGACAGTAGGCGAAAATCGTGCATCCTGGTCGGATAAGCTTGATGACGCACTCTGGGCTTTTCGTACAGCTTACAAAACACCCATCGGGTGTACTCCATACAAGCTAGTGTACGGAAAGGCATGTCATCTTCCGATTGAACTAGAGCACAAGGCATACTGGGCCTTAAAGCATGCTAACTTCGACATACAGACAGCCGGTGATCATAGAAAAGTTCAAATGAATGAATTAAATGAACTTCGTGATCAAGCTTATGAGAACTCTTTGATCTACAAGCAAAAGACAAAGAAGATTCATGACTCCAAGATCAAGAACCGCGTTTTCAACGTTGGTGATCGAGTCCTTCTTTTCAATTCCAGATTGAAGATTTTCTCGGGAAAGCTTAAGTCCCGCTGGTCTGGTCCATTCACTATCGCTAAGGTTTATCCTTATGGTACCGTTGAGTTATCTCAACCCGATGGTCCTAATTTTAAAGTGAATGGTCATCGAGTGAAGCATTACTTTGGAGAGGACATTCCCCCTGTGGTTGTCCCGGATTTACAAACATTCCCCATGAACAAATGAATGCGGGGATCGAGTCAAGCTAGTGACTCGGTAATCAAAAACATTAGCACGCATCATATGGGTTTTCACCCATAATTCTGTCTTCTTATCCCCTTTCTACCACCCTAGTGTGGGGGAGTTTCCCCACACTGTTGTATATTCTCATTCTTTCTAAAAAAAAAAAAAAAAAAAAAAAAAAAAAAAAAAAAAAAAAAAAAAAAAAATCTTCTTCTAAATAAATGGCCGTAATATTTCCCTTTTACGTTCTTAGTTTCGGCATAACCGCCGGTACTTTGAATATCGAGGGCGATATTCATTTCTAAGTGTGGGGGGGAATTCTCACGAATTTCATATATTATCTACCAATTCCCCCGTTTTTGGCCAAAAATTTTTTTTTCAGAGTAAGTGTTCTACACTTTCTCATTTGGTTATCAGTCCGCCATGTCTGTAAGACAAAAGGATTGGCTAATCCAGGAGCAAACGGCTCTTGGTAAAGATTGCTCAAATCCGTTTATATGGCTTGCAATTTGCCCAAAATTGTATGGTTTCTCAGCTCCCCATCATCCTCAAAAGATAATGAGCTGGCTAGCCCGCAAGGTTATGGCTTGTGGTAAAGGCAGTGGAAAATCCATAATTGGTATTCAGCTCACCAAAGATAATCTTGATAATTTATCTAAGAGTTGGCTAGTCCAGAAGGGTACGGCTTCTGGTAAAGACACATCAAATCCGTTATATGGTTTATGATTTGCCAATAAATCATCTGGTTATCATTGTACCAAGATTCTTACTTGAATCAAAACAATTGGCTACTCCAGAAGTGATGGCTTTTGGTAAAGAGTTTTTCAAATCCATCAAGGTTTTCTCAAATCATTGCTAGGGACTAGCAATATCTCAGTGTGGGGGATTGATGAGTTTCCAAATACTCATCATTTTTACATAATCTAAACTGCAAATTCATCTGAAAACACTCAAAAACACATCAAAATGATCAAAATATCACAAATCAGTGTTTTATGTGTTTTAATTGCAAAAATATCAAAATCAGATGAAAAATGTATCAAGTTTGCAAAATTGGCAGTTTTAGTCCCCCGAGTTTTAAAAGTTGTCAAATCTAGTCCCTGGAAATTCAAAAATGTGGAATTTTATCATTCAAGGTCCCTGAAGTATTTTAAGTTGTTAAAAATGATCCTTGAATGATTCTTTGGTAAATTGGCAAGAAAGGTCCCTAAACTTTGGAAATTTACAAAAATAGTCCTTGGACCTTTAAAAAATGGATTTTGTGCAAAAAGGGTCCTTGTTTTATTAAAGTTTGTCAACATTGGTCCTTGGGAAAGCATTGGAAAAAGTTCACTTTTAGTCCTTGGAGTTTGGCAAAATTACATGTTTGGTCCTTGTTTATTGCTAATACCAAACGGACACCTTTGATATTATTCAAGCCCAACACATATCAAACCCAAATCCAAGCCAAACAGCAGCTGGCCCAAACTGCTAGCCCAATCTCTCTTGACCCTTGAGCCAGGTCAAATTACATTGTGACCCCCTTGAACCTTGGCCTTTGACCCTCCCCATGTATTAAGCCACAGTCAACATAAGTCAAAACCAGGAAAACGCGCCTAATACTTGTTACTGTAGCTCCATCCCTCTCCCAACACAGAAACCTCAAAACCAGCCATGGTTTTGCCATATTTTCAACTCCCTCCCATTCCATGTTCCCTCCAACTCCCCTACACTCCAAAAAGCTTTAATTAAATCAACCAAATTCATTAAAGCTTAAACCTGCTCTTAGAAGTTTTTGGCGCCAAATATGCAAATGGACGGATATGATCAATCTCAAGCATCCAATGGCTAAAACTTGGTGGGATTCAATCAGAAGCACGTGGGGAGTCGGAAAAGCTTATAAAGATGAAGTGAGAGGCAATGAAGAGAGATATCTAGTGTAGTATTTTACTTTTTATGTCGAATTAGTGTAATTTCCAATTTCAGCTTATGTTTTAAGTTTAAAACTTTGTATTTCAAGTGATTATGTTATTATAAAGCTTTTGTGATCCTTTAATTCAAGTATCAAGTCCTATTTTAGTTTATGAAATTTCTCATATTTATGCAAAAATCTCAAATGTTTCAAATGATGTTGTTTGTTGTTAGTATGGACTTTTAAGCTCATGTAAGCTCCTAGAAAGCTCATTGAAGCTTTTAGTTATCTTAAAATTCAGTTTAGCTTTAAAAATAGAAAAATCACCAAAAATAGCAATTAAATAATCAAAAATCAAAAATCACTTGAAAAGGGTGATCACAGCTGGAGCAAGGTGTATTTTGGATGGCCTTGGGTTAGTGAACCTGTGGGGGTTCTATAGGGAGTAGTCCTTGGTCTTGTTTCTCAGTTTAAAGCTTGGAAGAATTTGTAAGCTTTTTGATAAAATTGTCATTTTACTGTTATAGTGATTAAATAGCTTATATTTGTGTTTTTTTTGTGTTCACTAGTAATAATTTAGTGTGTTTGATCATTAAAATCAGTAAGGTGTTAGTTTAAATTTGTGTTTTGAAAAAAATCTTAATTAGGCAGTCAATCTAGTTCAAGTCTCAATTCTTGGTTTTAAGTTATCATTACTGTGGATTCAAGCTTAATTAGTCACAACAATAGATTATTTAAGGTTTGTAACCAAGCTTATGGTTTAAAATTGTGTTTTGGTTTGAAAAGCTTCATAACAGCTAGCATAAAGGTGTGTTTGGTTTATGGTGTTTGAATGTGCTTTGGTCATTTTCTTTGTTGGAAATCAGTCTAACTCAGTCTAAATAACTCAATTCAGTCAAGAAACAAAGTCTTCATTAGCAAAAAAGTCAAATATCCATTTGATCCTTATTGTGCAGTCCACTGTTGGATTTAACCAAAGCAAGATCATCATTTTGTGTTCAAAAGTTGTCATCCTTGCTTAAGTTAACCTTATATCATCTTAAAACAACATATTAAGTGCTCTAGATCAAATCAAATCTCAGTTTAGTCAACTTTTGGTTTTTCTCAAAAAGTCAAAATCTTCAAAAAGTCATTTTTGAATAAACTTTGGATTTTTACTGTGGGTTCATTAGTGAGTTTCAGAGTATAAGATTTGGAGGTATTGTAGTCTAGTGGGTGTAGAAAAATACAAAAATAGTAGTTCTCTGTTTATAAGCTTTTAAAGTGCTTTTTGGACTGCTTCTTTGGAGCTACTGTTCTGCCATAGTGCCCTGTGCACAGAAATTGTGCCCAACTTCAAAAGCTTGCACCAAGCTTATTCTTTGTCCAATTCTTGTGTTCTCTACTTCTTTGGAAAGCCAACCAGGTCCTCTTGAGATATCAAGTTTTGTTTTTCACTTTGGAACTCATTTGGTAGGGCTGCATTAAGCCTAAAGCTTGTCCCATTTTCTGTGTTAAGCCAAAGTGCTTATTGCTTATTATTCACTTAATCAGTGTGCTTCTTTGTATAACTTAGTCTCATTTCAGTCTCTTAAGCTTGTTTTAATCCATTTTGAGCCTTTGTTTAAAGTTACAAGCTTGTTTGAGTTTTTTACACCCAAATAAGCATATAAGTCCACTGTTGGGCCAATAAGCATTCAAAACTGCTTATTTGGGTTTTGTAAAATTTTTGTCTTTATTAAAGTTTCTTAATATTAGTATATAAGTAGTTTTCAAAAATAAAAATCACAAAAACATCAATATAAAAATAGTGATAGCGTTTATTTAAGATTTTTTAGCTTTTTGATTTTTCTTTTCAACTTATTAATAAGCAAATCTTGTTTTTATAGTTTTCTTAGGTTTCTGTTATCATTTAGGATTTTTAGAAAAAGTTTCAGATTTTTCTCTTTCTTTTTAGTATTTATTATAATTTTAATTAGTTAAAAATAGTAATTAATTAGTAATAAATAATTAAAAAGTCTAAAAAATATCTTTTCTGTTTTAAAATTAGTTTTAACTTATTTTAGATTTTTCAAAGTTAAAATTTTATTTTTCCAAGTTTATTTTCTATTTTCTAGTATTTAAGTGTATTTTAAATAGTTATTAATTAATAATAATTAGATAAAAAGTGTGAAAAACATATTTTTAGTTTTAAAATTAGTTTTATAGTATTTTAGATTTTTCAGAATCATAAGTTTATTTTTCTAGCCTTATTTTGTATTTTCTTTCATTTTAGAGTATTTATTAAGTAGTTAAAATAGTTTTTAATTAATAATAATTAATTAAATAGTGTTAAAAATAATTTTCCTTTTCTAATAATTTTCTTTTATTTTTAGGATTCCAAAAATGTCATTTTTATATTTTTAGGGCTTTTACTTTTTAGTTTTCACTTTTTATTTTGTGCGTATACGTAGTTTTTAAAACTTACGTTTACGTTTCTTTGATCTGGTTGTTGTGCTTTCCAATTCTGTGTCCAATCCTATTCCAAATCAATCAGTAGTGTAATTTCTAATCATAACCTTTACAGATCACTATCCTTAGTGATCATCCCATCATCTGAATCAGTTTTACACACCATTGAGTCTCCGTGGGACTTAACGACCCGGGAATCCCCTGTATTCTCTGATCTTCATTTGCATCTGTGCCTGAGCAGTTTTGAGTCTGTTTGACTTGACTGTTTGGACGCAACCAAAGGGCTAGGTCTGAGGTAGCTGGTTATCAAATTACTTTAGAGTCAATGGAAGCCAAAATAATAACACATGAAAATAATGAAATGGCTTGGGCAGAAAAGTATGAAAAACAGGATTACCAATTAAAATTAAGTGAATGGAAGTTAGGATGTAAGGTTGCTGAACTAGAAAAGATGACTAAGGAAATGGATGATTTGCTAGAAAAGTTTGCTGCTTGGGGAAAATCTGGCCTTTCACATGTTAGTTTTGTTGAAAAACAGAAAAGAGCATACATTAAAACTGGACTAGGTTTTGGCATGGACTTTAGTAGCACAGAAGAAAACCCACCTAGTGATCAGGATGAATTTGATTCTGAGGATATAACAACTAGTGATGATGAACTCATTAACTATGTAGATACATCTAGTAATGAGGAATCAATTAGTCAAACACCTCCTGAATTTAAGAAAGACAAGGGTTATCATGCAGTCCCTCATCCCACTGGTAGTTTTCAACCACTTAGGACAGATGTGTCTTGTTTTGGAGTAGACAACCTAGAGTTTAGGAAAAAACTTACTGGTCAATCTAATACAGGTCCATCTAGTTCTGACACCCCAAAAGAAACAGTTGAGAAACCTAAGGATGATAATGTTAAGAGTCAAGCAGTACCTTCAACTCAAAGTACTGCTAAACATTCAGCAGTACCTTTAAGAAAACCTTTTCAAAATACTGCTAAACCTTTTTGGGATAATTTTGGTCAAAACAGTTTTCATCATTCACCAAAAAGACAGGATAGTTTTAATTATAAAACTAAAGGAAGATTTTTTGGGAGTATGGGTCAAAAATTGTGTTTTGTTTGTTATAGTCCTGATCATTTGATTAAGGACTGTGACTTTCACTCTGATTACTTAAGCAAATTCCCGAAACTAAAACTGCAAACCAAAACCCAAGGGAGAATAAACCAGTCTGGAATCACATAGGGTTAACCACAACAACTTCTCACATGACCACAAGTACCCTCACCAGAGAAGATCTTTTTCAAAATCACCAGTACATTCTCAAGCAGTGCCTTCTCAAAGTACTTCTAGATTTTCACCAAATCAAGGTACTGCTAGCACTTTTTGGAATGAAAGCCCTAGGAGATCTAATTACTACCAATCTAGAAGGCGTTATACCTCAAAAAGAGTATCTAGATCACAGAAACCTACACAAAAAGTTAAAACCAACTGGGTTAAGAAAGAAAGTACTGATGGGGAACAAACAGTACTTTCATCAAATACAAGTGAAACAGAGATTTTTGTTGAAAAAGAGAATGTTAATGATAAAGAGAGTTTTGAAAAACCAACACAAGTTTTAGAACAACCAAAGATAATTGATCATGTTTTCAAAGAAAGTGGCAATTACATACTTAAAGAATTTAAGTATGTAACTCCACAAGGGGAACACAAGTCAGTAATGGCTTGGGTTCCTAAAATTAACTAACTCTTTTATCTTTGTGCAGGGCAACCCAAAAGAGGAGCTTAAAGATCATCTAATTGTGGTTAGTGGTTGCTCTGGAAGCATGACAGGAGACAAAGAGATTCTATCATATTTTAGATCTTATTGTGGAGGAAGAGTTGCATTTGGGAATGATGCTAGTGGAGGAAGAATAACTAGCAAAGGAACCATCAAGGCAGGAAGCATAGATTTTGAGAATGTTCGTTATGTGAAGGAGCTCAAATTCAACCTTTTGTCAGTCTCTCAGATCTGTGACAAGAAGCACCCTGTGTTATTCACTGACACAAAATGTCTTATTCTTTCCCCTGAATTCAAGCTTGTTGATGATAACTTGGTAGTACTGAGAGTACCAAGAACCAATGATGTGTACAGTCTGGATATGAAGAGTCTTAACTCTTCTAAAAGAGAAACATGTTTAGTAGCTAAGGCAACACTTGAAGAAGCACATCTGTGGCATAGAAGATTAGGCCATGTAAATTTCAAGAATATCAACAAGTTGGTTAAAGGAAATTTAGTTAGAGGTTTACTTTCCAAAACATATAAGAATGATCACTCATGTTTGGCGTGCAAGAAAGGTAAACAGCACAAAGCTTCATGCAAGAAGATTGAAGAAAGAACCATTAGAGAACCTTTGGAGTTGCTGCACATTGATCTGTTTGGACCTATTTCTGTTGCTAGTCTAAACAAGAAGAAGTACTGTCTAGTTGTGACAGATGATTGCAATAGATTCAGTTGGGTATTTTACTTGGGATTTAAAGATGAAACCTTTGATGCTATTCATGATCTTATAATAGCCTTGGAAAACCAATTGAGACTCAAGGTAAGAGCTATTAGATGTGACAATGGGACTGAATTCAAGAACAAGCTTATGGATGAATTTTGTGCCAAGAAAGGAATCAAGAGGGAGTTTAGTATTGCTAGAACTCCACAACAGAATGGTGTTGCAGAGAGAAAGAACAGAACTTTGATTGAAGCAGCCAGAACAATGCTTCCAGATTCACAATTACCTATTCAATTTTGGGCTGAAGCTGTAAGTACTGCTTGCTATGTGTTGAATAGAGTTTCAGTCACTAAACCTCAGATGAAGACACCTTATGAGTTGCTTATGGGAAACAAACCTAACATACGTTTTATGAAACCTTTTGGATGTCTTCTGACTATTCTCAATACTATTGATGCTTTGGGAAAATTTGATGGCAAGTCAGAAGAAGGATACTTATTGGGATATTGTACCAACAACAAAGGATTTAGAGTGTACAATAAGGTCACCAAGAAGGTTCAAGATTGTCTTCATGTTGAATTTTTAGAAGATCAAGAAAATCAGAAGGGTAAAGGTCCTGATTGGATGTTTGATCTTGAGGTTTTGACTCCTTCTATGAATTATGTTCCTGTTAGAGAAGAAAATCACGTTGATCACAAAGACGAAGATTTACAGTACATTGTTCATGGAGTCAATATTAGACCTCATGCTGTTCCTGATGAAGAACCTATAACTGTTGAAAGAGAGAAAAGTACTGATGAACCAAAAACTCCTTTGTCTACTAAAGATCAAGCTATTCAAGATGAACTTGATAGGATGCTTTTTCAAGAAACAATAGCACAATCCTATGAGGATGAACAAAGGAGAGCTTTTGAAGAAGGAAAGAAAAAGGGTAAGTCTACAGAACACCCTCACAGTACTTTGGATCAAAGTACTGCTGCACCTATTGACAGTACTTTTGATGATGATCTGACCATGCCTGGTTTAGAAGACACTGATGATGAATTAGATGATGACGGTATTTTCTCCAATTCCAATGAAGGTGCTAATTTCACAAATTTGGATGATGATTTTGAAGTTCCACAGACTCCTACATTAAGAGTACATAAAGATCATCCTACTGGTCAAATAATTGGACCTTCTACATCAGGGGTACTAACAAGAACCAAAGCTAAAGGTTTTTCTAAACCACATAATGCTTTGCTTAGCTTTGTGTATAAACAAAACAGGCTGAATCATAAGGATCACCAAACATGCTTATTCACTTGCTTTATCTCTCAAGAAGAACCCAAGAATATAGCTCAAGTATTAACTAAAGAGAGTTGGGTTGAAGCCATGCAAGAAGAACTTCTTCAATTCAAACTTCAAGAAGTTTGGGTACTATGTGATCTACCAGATGGAAAGAAAGTCATTGGTAGAGTCAAGAGAGATGAAAGAGGGAATGTCATCAAGAACAAGGCAAGGTTAGTTACACAAGGGTATAGACAAGAAGAAGGAGTAGATTATAATGAAGTGTTTGCTCCTTTAGCAAGGATTGAAGCCATTAGAATATTCCTTGCTTTTGCATCATATATGGGATTTCAGGTTTATCAAATGGATGTCAAGAGTGTCTTTATTTATGGCAAGATTACATAGGAGGTCTATGTTAAACAACCTCCTGGTTTTGAAGATCCTGCACATCCAAACAAAGTCTACAAAGTAGTTAAGGCTCTTTATGGCCTTCATCAAGCACCTAAAGCTTGGTATGAAAGGCTCTCTACTTTCTTATTGCAACATGGTTATAGGAGATGAGCAATTGACAAGACTTTGTTTATCAAGAGAGATAAGAAGGATATCATGCTGGTTCAAGTTTATGTGGATGATATCATCTTTGGAGCTACCAAACAGTCCATGGTGAAGGAGTTTGAACAGCTGATGCAACATGAATTTCAAATGAGTTCTATGGGTGAGTTAACTTTCTTTTTGGGTCTTCAAGTTAAACAGTCAAAGGAGGGAATTTTCATAAGTCAAGATAAGTATGTCTCTGACATTCTTAAGAAGTTCAACTTTGATGCTATGAAGCCAGTCACTACACCTATCAAATCTATCAACTCGTTGGGCAAGGATGAAGATGGTCAACCTGTTGAAGTCAAGTTGTACAGATCTATGATTGGTTGTCTTATGTACTTAACTGCATCTAGGCCTGATATCATGTTTGCTGTATGTTTATGTGCAAGATATCAAGTCTCTCCTAAGGTCTCTCATATGAATGCAGTCAAGAGAATTTTTAGTTATTTGAAACAACAACCTAAGTTGGGGTTGTGGTATCCAAAGGATTCACCTTTTCACTTGGAAGCTTTTTCAGATAGTGATTATGCAGGTGATAATTATGATAGAAGATCAACCACTGGAGGATGCCAGTATCTTGGAAGAAGATTAGTCTCATGGCAATGTAAGAAGCAAACTATTGCAGCAACATCATCCACTGAAGCCGAATATGTTGCTGTTGCAAGCTGTTGTGGACAAGTCTTGTGGATGCAGAATCAACTTTTGGATTATGGGTTCAACTTCAAGAATACTCCTATCAACATTGATAATGATAGTACAATTTGCATTGTGAAGAATCCAGTTTATCACTCCAAGACCAAGCACATTCAGATTAGGCATCACTTTATCAGAGATTGTTATGAGCATAGGCTCATTAATGTTGTCAAGGTTCACACAGATGATAATGTAGCTGATCTAATCACAAAAGGATTTGATGTTTCAAGATTCAATCACTTGGTGGTGAGTATTGGTATGATTAATTACTAAGCTACATTTAATGGGAGGACTGATTAGTTAGTTAGAAAGTCCTATGCATTGCTTGAGGGGAGGCAATCGAATGCTTATTTGGAGTTTTTGCCATTGTAAAGAAGAGAATGGAAAAGTACTGTTTTTTGGTTATCTGAAAGTACTGCTCTGAAAGTACTACACACGTGGAAAGCACTGCTTGTCTTATCAACGTACTGTTCCAATGGTCAAAAGATGGGTTAAAATTCAAATAACGGTAACTTTGTTATTATGGGCTGTGATTTTTCAAATCTTACCTATAAATAACTGCCCTCCGATTTTCCCTCCCATCTTTATACTTATCAATCTTTTCCATATTTCTCTCTCTTTCAATGGCGCATTCCATGACAATGGCGAATCGAAACACAGTTTCTAAACACAACATTGTGGCTAATTTGGATAAAACTGAAGCTAATGTCGCATTCCATGACATCATTGATTTTCTCACTAGATCTCCAATCAGTTATGCACTTTTGGTTGAACCAGATGTTATTGAGCCATGGATTCAACAGTTTTGGGCGGCTGCTAGAACTCACATGGAGATCGATGAGTCATTTATACAGGCTAAGGTTGCTGGGAAGGTCATTAGAATTAGTGAAGCCTCAATTCGAGAAGATCTAATATTGGATGATGAAGAAGGAGCTATACGTTTTGACAAACAACTTCTTTGGGATACTTTGAGAGATATTGGATATGAAGGATCCTTAACTGAAACCACGTTCAAGAAGCCCTTGTTAGTCCGCATTGGAAGTACTTGGTACATGTATTACTTCATTGTATCCGTTCTAAGAGTACTTCATGGGAGCAATTTGGTTCTAATATAGCATCTGCTTTAGTGGGATTGGCTACAAATCGTCTCTTCAACTTTTCAAGACTCATTCTAGATGGTATGCTATCTCACATTTCTCATGGATCACCCTGGTTAATGTATCCAAGATTTATTCAAGTTTTCTTGAATAAACAACTTCATGATGTACCAAAGCCTTCGAGCTTATTACCTGTTGTGGTACAACCTGCAAAGATATTCACCTTCATGGCTAGGAAGAGTGATAAGTTCTCTGGAAGGAACACTCCCTTGACTACTTCTATGACGGAGATTGTGCAAGCAATTAGAGATGAGGCTGCTACAAGTGAAGAAAGAGAAGGTACTGCATCAACTCAAGGTACTGCTTCTCAATATACTGCTTCTTCACATGGTACTGCTGCACAAGTAGGTACTGTATCTTCACCTCCTACATCTCCACAACATTCTATTCATGGAGATTCAGACCCAGAGGTAAACCCACCATCCTCTCCCAATGATTACACTTGCACAGATGGGCTTCAAACATCTGGAGGAGATGTGGCAACTGAGGGTCAAGTTCTGGGCAACTATGCTTCGACAAGGGAGCTGATACGATTAAAGAAAGATTTTGAAGCGCAAGCTGCACAACTAGTGAAGTTGAAGACCAAGTTTCGAAGATTAAAGTCTTTTGTGTGGCCTTTAGTTCAACACCACAGGTTGTGGTTAAAGTCACAAAAGAGGCAAGGGGAGAAGTTTAAGAAGTCTTCCAAAGGCAAAAAGGTTCAACAGAAGTCTTCATTCCAATTGGGGAGGAATTTGGAGCAAGATAATTTGAAAGAAGATGCTGAGTTTCATGCAGATAAAGAAGATGAACCTCAAAGTACTGAAGCACAAGTAAATATTGAAAGTACTGAGCCTGAAGGAACTGGAGTTCAAAGTACTGGTGTACAAAGTACTGATGATCAAGGTACTGCTCTTCAAGGAACACATAGACAAGAGCTGATTACACCAAGGACTCTTTATTTTGATGAAGAAGCTGGTCCTTCAACAGTCCTACAAGAAGAGGAAGCTGATACACCCATGGTTGAGAATACTGCAAGTGATGATGAGACAGTTGCTCAAATTTTGCAAAATCTATCAAGACCAAGAGGTGTTAGTATTCCAGGAGTTGCTGAAGAACAACCACAAGCTTCTCAACCAGTTTTAGATCCAAAGGACAAAGGCAAAGGCAAACTGGTGGAAACAAAGAAGAAGAAAAAGCTTACTTTGGCAGAAATAAGAGCAATTGAAGTAGCCAAGAATGAAGAAGCTGCTAAGAAGTTTCAAGCTGAATATGATGCTGAGATTGCTCAACCAGTGAAGGAACCTAAGGCTGTTGTACCACAAAGACCACCTAGTAAAGCTAAAGAAAGAAATGCCATGATGGCTTATCTAAAGGGTCAAGGATATACTGGATTACAGAAGCTGAACTATTTAGAGATGAAAGATTTATATAATGCTGTTAGAGAAGCTTATCAAAAGCAAGTTGATAGTATTATTTCATTTAAGGATGATGATAAGCAAAAGGAGGATGATAGTAAAAAAAGCTTAAAAAGAAAAATAACAACTGAAGCTGAACAACCATCAAATAAGATTGAGTTAAGATCTGATACAGTTGATGAGCTGAGAAATTACATAAGAGTTGTCGACTTTGAGAATCCTAAATCCAAAGATGTTGTAGTAAAGAAGTCCAAGATAACTACATTTGAAGTAGTAGAGTCAAAAGATGGAGACTATCTGATGTTCCATAGGGAGGATAAAAGCTATAGAGTGTTCAATTTGCTATGGGATATACTACATATAATAGATAGAGCAGATATGTTTCAACTATATCATATAGTGCAAGAATACTTTGAACATATTCCATCAACTGGAGTTGGCTTAGTATTACTAGGAGATCTGACAACTATCTAGGAAACAGAGGAAACAAGCACTGATGAACTCTGGCAAAACCAAGAAGTTTGGGAGATTACAAGCTGGAGATTCTTTGAAGAATCAGGAGTGCATGCTTTGGAATTGGAAGATGGAACTATGATCCATATGTTAGCTGAAAGAAGATATCCTTTGACTAGAGATCTTATGAGAAGAATGATGGATCATGGAATGGAAGTCGAAGAAGATAATGACACAGCCCTAATGGTGATTGAATTATATATAAAATGGACAATGGCTGATGATGAAGCATAAGTACTGGTATGATGTTTAATTGTATAAATTTTTGAAAAATAAGTACTTTATTCAAAGTACTGCTAGACAAACAGTACTTTAACCAAAGTACTGCTTGCAGCACAAAACCAGTAAACGATTTTAATAGAAAATAAGCAAACTTTTGTTAAGTGCAAAATATTTTGAAAAAAAAATTAAAATGGTTTTTGAGATGGTTATAACAATAGGTTATCAGTCCACCATGTTTAACAAAAGGACTGGCTAATCCATGAGCAAACGGCTCTGGTAAAGATATCTCAAATCCGTTATATAGTTGACAGCTTGCTAATAAGTTGTATGGTAATCAACTCACCATATCAACAAATGTGAAGAGTTGGCTAGCCCACAAGAAAAATGGCTTGTGGTAAAGGCTGTGGAAAAACCATTTATATGGTAATTAGTTCACCATGGTTGAAAGAACTAACTAGTCCAAACGGGTACGGCTTTTGGTAAAGATAAAACAAATCCGTTGATAGCTGATGATTTGCTAAAAATCATATGGTTATCAATGTACCATGGTCTTACATACCTAAACATTGGCTACTCCATAGTTAATGGCTTTGGTAAAGAGACATCAAAATCCATTAAATTTTCAATGATTCGCCTCTCACAGGAGTTTACACACCTGGAAGAGATGAGAATAGACTGAAACTTTATGAACTGATGTACAAAATTGCCATATGTTGCTGAGTAGCTGAAAAGATGGAGCTTGCTGATTATTGCTGTAAAGGATTACTGATAAAGACTACTTTGATGATGATAATACAAGCACGGGGAATACAAAGACAAAACTTTGAAGATAAAGACATAATCTTTCCTTGAATACAAAGATGTTAATGTTAAATATACAAAGGAACTTGAAATCAAGCAAGTAGAATTCAAGTTAGGGGAGGATTGTTGGGATATAGAAAGTCAAAGTGCTGAAGAGTCAATGTACCGAAGAGTCAAAGTACTGCTCACTCATCAAAGTACTGCACGGATAAAGGACTGCTATGCAAATTGTTAAGGATTATTATGTAATTCTAGAATGTTCTTAGTTTAGTTTAGTATTACTTGTCGTACAAGGAATAGAGTTGTAAACCGACTAGGGTTATCCTTATGCCTATAAAAGGACCCCTAGATTGGCATTATATGTACGTGCAATATTAGAGAATATTAGAGTTTATCAAATTCGATATTAGAGCTTTTAGGGATTGTTAGTGAATCTGTGTATCAAGCAGGTTCTAAGTATTAATAAAATCGTTGAAGTTAAAGTTAATTCTTCTTAGCTTTGTTAAAGTAAATTCCGCATACTTAATAAAGTTGATTCAGTGTTTCATTGTTAGTGACTTAGGATTTATCCGAGGTTGCTAAGCCCTTACAAGCTACATAAGTTAGTTTGGTTAGAGTACATCGATCCAACAGGCTGATGACTCGGTAATAAAACAAGCGCTTCTCGGGAGGCAACCCGTGTGTTTCCGATTTGATTTTATGTGGTCATGCCCCAAAGTTTAAACTTTTGGTTGAACTTAAGTGTGGGGGGTGCCACATCTTAATAAAACTCTTTTGTTTGTATATAAGATTTTGTGCAGGTAATGATTACTCCAGTGGATGCTAGGAATGAAGAAAATTAAGCTGACAAACTCATTGGAATATCTGGTTTCATCACTATTTTCCCTATTTCTATACTTTAAAGTTCGTTTTTTCACATTGAGGACAATGTTTAACTTAAGTGTGGGGGGGGGGGGGGCGGTGAATAGGAAAATTAGAGTTTTTAAGCTTAAAATTAAAATTTTGTTTGCCCTTGTGATCTAGTTACTTTTCACGCTATCAGGGTAATATATTAGAATAACTGGATCAAACCACTGATAAAACTGGTAATATTTGAAACTTTGAGATGTGTTTCGATTATTATTGCAATCCATTCTGGAATCGATAACATTTGCTAGCACAAATCATAGCCCTTTCCACTAAAATTGTGAGGATTTGAGCCTGTTTTATATAAAGCATACATCTTTTATGCTTGGATCTTTTGCTATGAGTGTGCCGGTGATTTTATTTATTCTAGAACTTGTACTTGTAAGTCATTACCAGACCGCAGTGAGATCGCATTCATGCGATATAAGTGAATTCGTGTGATAAAGAGGCACCTTAGGATTTAACCCAAATGACCTTCCATTTTTCATATCATGCTATATTAGCTAGCCACATCGGTTAGTTAACCACCTACATGGACCTATTTGTAGCGCTCATCTTTAGCGCTAGATACCCCTAGTTACACCCTCTGATCCATCCTTTTCGTTTTTGTTACATCCAGAAAAATACAAAAAGATTTTACACTTTAAACCTTAGCCTAACCCTCATCAATGTCTAAACGGTTGGTTGCTAGTCACCCAGAAAGTGAAGATTGTTCAAATGATTATGAGTACCGCATCTTGTTAGTTGATTGAGCCATTTCATGGAGGAGTTTATGTTCAAAAAATAAAATAAATAAATAAATAAATAATGTTGAAAGTATGAATGTATTAGCCAATATGCAACAGCAACCGGATCTGTTGGAAGTCGACTAAAAAGTGCCCAGACGCCCATCCAACCGTTCGGTCGCCACCCGCAACCAAATCGGTTAGAGCCTTTGTAGAAGGCCAACCGGATCGGTTGGTCAAGTGACTGATCCGGTTGGAGAGCCTGTTTCAGCTAAATCTTCATCACTAAGTTTCCCCTTTGCATCCAAACGATTCTAGGTCCTTTTCTTGGTGTATTGTAGTCCCTTCCTAACTCCTTAGAGGCCAAGTTCAGCAATTAATACCCTGAGCCTTGGAACTAGTATAAATAGAGACCTCTTGTGAGCATATGAGACACACACTTCAATACAACTCTCTCTACTCATCAAACAAAGATCTTAAGCTCTCAAATTCGTCCTTAGAAGTCCAGGAAAGTTTGGAGCTCCAGAAGTGCCACATTTGGAGGCCAAAACACCAAGGAGTCTACCCCAATACTTTGGGAATCATTACTTCACCATTTGTAATCTTATTCCAAGCATTGTAAGACTCTTAATTATGTTTTCTAATGTTCAAAGATCTGAGTTTATGTTCATGTTTGCTATGAGTGGCTAGTTTCTTTATACACTTGCTTAAATGATGTTGATTATCTTATGATTAGTTAGTGATTGTGTTAACATGTTTTAATTCAATTTCAAGTTGATTCTAAGATCCAATTGTGCTAAAGTTTCATAGTGACATTTGTTAATCAAGTTTGACTAGTTGATAATAATCGTAGAGGTCGAAAGAACTTATTGTTGTTCAACTAGTTATAATCATTTTGTCTATGAATGATTGTTTTTACCCATTATTCTTGATTAAACAAAGGAACTAAGGTGTAGTTGTAATAAAGACGCTTTTTGATTATCAAGTTGGATTGATTGGAAACATCTAAAAGGTCGTAAGATTAGTTGTTAATAATCAATTGTAGCCTTTTGTCTATAATCGGTTACCTTTTGTATTGACCATTTCTTAAGCAAATTAATGAACAAGTGGATGTTTTTGTGTTTAAGTTTATGAAAGTAAACTTATGAAACTTGAATTGATTGGTTAAACTTAATGCTTGTTTTATGAAGTAAAATCTTGACGAAGGTTTAACTTGTAAGAACAACAGATTAGTACACCAACTAATTATCATAACCAACATGTTAAGAGGTTAACACAATCATACTAATCATGGATAAGAAACTAGTTTAAGCAAGTGTAGTTTTTAATCATCTGAATTTCATTATATCTATTTGCGTTGTTATATGTTTTGGATTTTCTTAGTTGATTCAAACTTGTTAATCAGATTCACTCAAATCCCTGCGAACGATCCCGACTTACCTTCATAATCTTGCTATAACGGACGAGTGCACTTGCTCGTATGTGTTATTGGTAAAATTGGTAATTCGTATTTTATAAATTTAAAACTTGTACACACGTAGCACATCAAATAGAAAGAAAACTCCCCTCAAAATTACACGTCAGGAAGTCCAATCTAAGGTTGTCACCAAGGTTACGGCATAACTCATGTTCCAAGTTACGTCGTAATTTGAATCACCACGCACTCATCTCTTTGTGCAAAAGATACGGCGTATTTGATATTACTGGTTACGCCGTAGCTTCAGTCTCCAAAGACTTATGTAACATATTGGATTTCACAAATACATCAAACCATGATCACACATAGGCGTATAATATTAGGTTTTAGAGAGAGAAAGAGTTAGAGGTTTGGTAACTTAGTGAGAGAAAGTGAAAATGTTATTATGAGCTCCAACCCTCTACCTTGGGAGGTAGAGGGTATTTATAGTCTTACATAAAACGCCACCTACGGGCTGTGGATCAGGCATACAGTGGTAAAGACTCGTCCGTCCTCCACGGTGTTACTTAACTAAATACTACTTAACATTAAATAACTACGACTACGAGCTTTCTAACAATTACATATTCTTGAGGTGACCGACACTTTAATAACTGGATTTACTAAATCCTAACAATCTCCCCCTAAGGGAGGTCACCTCAAATTACATTGAATACAAACTGATATTACATTAAGATTGTTCTTGGATTCTTGTTAATGTTCTTTGCTCTGTAGCCCGTGGTCTTTGATTTTTCATTATTGTATGTTTGGTTAATCCAAGTGGAGGTCTTTAACTGATCCACGTGATAATGAGTTTTGAGCCAGCTTTGAGATCATCAGTTACTATAAATCTCTGACTCTTCCTTTGTGGTGTTGACATTATGTGAAGTTGTGACTTTTGGACCGACATGCTCGCATTCTGGATCATGAAATCTTTTCATCAGAGTAGCAGAAGCTTTAGTTGATTCATGATATTTGCAGCAGCTTAGCATAATCATGGAGTGATAATATCAGAGTCGTTGATGCATTTATCATGATTTCTTTAGAAGTGAATGTGTTGTGTGAGCATGCGGCTATGGATTGACCTCTCCATTCTGATCAGCTGCAAACGTCGGGCGTACCTGCATACAACAGTTAGCAATAAAGCGCATGAAAGTGTCTTTGATCACTTTCGTTGAATTGAGGTACATGGCCCACGGTTCCCCGTTGATCAGTACAAGTACTGCCTGTGATCAGGTATAATTCCGAAGAATCTCCTTGACAGGGTTTCGCAGCTGCTCTAGCTGTTCTCACACTAGAACATCTCAAAGAAGACAACACAGAGTGAGTGAACCAGCGAATTTGAGATTCACTGATTGATGAAAAGAGATTTGAAAAACAATCGAGTACTGCTCAATAAAGTGTTTTTGCAATACAACGAGGGTTTTTGAGAAAAATCAATTATCAATCATAAACACCTTTTATATTTGAAATATTAATACACAGTCGATGTGCTAAGGAAAATAAATTTTAAGTACAACGACCGATTTTTCAAAGGTATCCGTCAATCCATAACCTGAACCAGGATTGATTCATAAGTTTGAATCGCCCCATTGTTTCTGTTTAGTTGTCACATGGTTGATCCATTGGATAGATCTCACATGTCACCTACCAAGAGCTTGTTTGATGTTGGCTCTAGAAGGCTTTCCATCTTCATCATGAATATGTTTGCATATCACTCAGATGTTCTGGCAATACCACAAGGATAATGCGTAGGACTCTTAAGATTTAATCTCTTTTTCCACATTGTGTGAAACAGAGAGTCTTCATTGACAGTTTCCTAAAGAGATTTATTTGATGATCTCGTGGCTCTAGACTCAATTGTGCACATTAGGTTCCTATGCCGGAGACTAGGGAGAGGGTCTCCTTCTTCAATATCAACAATCTCTAAGATAAAGTCGATAGATTATGCAGGTTCCCCATGAGAATGAAACAAGTCCCTTTTAAGAGAAACTTGAGTAGCTTGGGAAGTTGTAGTGCAGTGCATCACTGGGTCCATGACATCTTGTCTTCAATACCATTGTTACCTTAGTAACCACCAGTAGCATATGAATTGAACCCGGTTTCTGCCCTAAGGTTGAATTATTGGAGGGCTATTTCTATTCACCCTTTTTCATTTAGTTCTTTTTCATTCTTCAACCCCTTCAGTGCTTACCGAGACTTCATAACTAGAACCTTGTTGGGTTTATTCCAGTTCTAGCTCTTTCTCAGTCCGCACTCTTCCCATATCTCACTTTTCTCCATTTTTCATCATACCTAAGGACTCTACATTATCTAGTGGATTGTCCCTGGGTAGATCCCTCCAGCTCTGGCCGGATCGTGTGAGCGAATACCTAACCTAACATCCTTATATCACCATACATAAAGTAAATTTGGTCGGTCTATTTGGTATTGTTCATCTGCCATTGGAACCAATTGAAAACCATTTGAAAATCAATCCAGATACTTGTGATATATTATCAAAGCATTTTGTACCTGAATTGTTTTTGATATTTTTAGAAAAAGAGCTCCCCCTCAACATGTGCATCATGTATTTGAAATCGTTTTGGCACACGGAGGCAAGAGGAAGGATTCACTTCTTTGATTACCATTTTCTAAAAGATATCTACATCACTTTCCTGATCAAAATTATTATTTTTCATACTTTGTTAAGGATAATTTTGGGAAGGATGTGGTTTTCAAAAAGTTGCTCCCCCTCAATATGTGCATAGAAATTTAAAAGTGTTTTGCACATATTAGGGAAAACCTGCACATTGAAACAAATCAATCACGTTTCAATTCTTTTTGGTTTGAAATACATGCTCCCCCTCAACCTGTGCATGATAAATTTGAAATCGTTTGGCACATGTGGGGAGGAAAGCTTGTAAATCATCATAAAACCATTTATCGAATTATCAGTTTAAATTCAATTTAAATCACAAATTCTCCCTCTCAATCAATGACATAAGTTGTTTTTAGAATCAGAGCATGAGATTTAAAAGATAAGATAAAGCATGGTTCTGTTCTTTCTTTAAAAACGGCTTATAGACTGAAATGACTATAAGCCTTTGTGTCATTTTCTCTCAATTTTTTTTAACAAATTATGTACATTCGAGGAACATCTAAAAACCCGTGACATTCTTTGAATGTCAACACAAAGTCCGTAGATGATATCGAATAAGGAAAACATGACAAAACAACAATATTTTTGGGATTTTTCAAGATTTTCTTATTTTTATGGATTTTGAAAATTTTATATTTTTCTATTTGCTTTTTGTTGGTTTTGTAATTTTGTATTTTGCTTTTTGAATAACTATTTACAAGAGATGGATGAATAAAAACCTTTTACTCCTCTTCTTCCTCTTGAAAACGTTTAGGTGTTTCCGGTTGTAGACTCTTTAGACCAAGTCGTGGGAGGATAAACTCAAAACGTTCTCTAGGAAGAGCTTTGGTGATGATGTCTGCTAACTGGTATTCAGTTCTCACAAAATAAAGTTCCACCACACCGTTTTCCACTTGCTCCCTGATGAAATGATGTCGAATGTCGATTTGCTTTACTCTTGAGTGTTGTACGTTGTTGCATGAGAGAACAATGGCACTTTTGTTATCACAATACAGAGGGATTTTGTTGAATTCAAAGCCATAGTCAGATAATTGGGATCTCATCCATAGGATTTGAGCACAACAAGATGACATGGCTATGTATTCAGCCTCTGTAGAGGACATAGAAGTACTCATTTGTTTCTTAGAAGACCAGCTCACAAGCTTATCACCCAAAAACTGAGCACCTCCTGACGTGCTTCGACGTGTATCTTGACATCCTGCATGATCAGCATCTGCGTAGGCTGTTAGTGACATACCGGTGTCCTTCGGGTACCAAAGTCCCATATTGATGGTTCCTTGGAGATACCGAAAGACCCGTTTAACCGCTTCAAGGTGCTTTTTGGTAGGCTTAGCCTGGTATCTAGCACACATGCATACAGCGAACAGAATATATGGTCTACTGGCTGTGAGGTACATCAGGGATCCAATCATACTACGATATTTCGTTTGGTCTATCATGATCCCTGAGTGGTCCTCATCTAGTTTAGTACGCTCTATCATGGGAGTGTCAAAAGGGTCACAAAAATCAAATCCAAATTTCTTTAAAATCTCATTTGCATATTTAGATTGATTTATAAAAATGCCTCCTGGACTTTGTGAAATTTGTAATCCCAAGAAAAATGATATTTGTCCCATCATAGACATTTGAAATTTGGAACCCATCTCATTAGAAAATCGGTCACATTCATTGGGGTCAGTCGAGGCAAAAATAATATCATCAACATAAATTTGAACGTGAATTAAATGTTTGCCTGACATTCTGGTGAACAATGTTGGATCAACTGCTCCTTTGCTGAATGCGGTAGATAGAAGAAACTTTGATAGCGTATCATACCATGCCCTTGGAGCTTGCTTCAAACCGTAAAGGGCCTTCTTCAAGCGATAGACATGAGTAGGATGCTCTGGATTCACAAAGCCTTCCGGTTGACTGACGTATACGACTTCTTTAAGATCTCCATTAAGAAAAGCCGTCTTTACATCCATCTGATAGACAACCATGTTCTTACTTGCAGCATTAGCCAGGAAGATTTTGATTGCCTCGATACGTGCAACTGGAGCAAATGATTCTTCAAAGTCAATACCCTCCTCTTGACGGTATCCTTTTGCAACCAATCGAGCCTTGTTCTTTAATACATCACCATGCTCATCAAGTTTTACTTTGAAGATCCACTTTAGAGCAATGATCATAGCACAATCAGGAGCAGGTACTAATTCCCATACATCTAGTCGATCAAACTCATGAATTTCTTCTTGCATGGCATTGAACCAGATGTCTTCATTCATGGCAGTTTTTACGTCTTTAGGTTCGACCTTAGATAGTACGGAATTGAAGAAGCACCATAAGGCATCTGTTACAAGTTGTTTACGAGTGGATACTGGACAAGAGATGTTTCCAATGATGTTGTCCAATGGATGATCATGTGTCCATTTTCTAAGGTGTTCATGTGGTTGCTGTTGAGGAACTGAAGTAGCAGAGTCGTTTTCTCCTGATAAAGATGGATCTGATGATGATTCAGGAGAAAATATGTTCTCAAAGGGGGCATCTTCAGGAGTAGCAAAGGGATTATCTCCATCATAGGTGCCAGACATAATTCCATGGTGTACACTTGATGATTTATTTATGAGACAAAGTGATCAGCAGCAGGCGCTTCTTGACTTAATGACATAGAAACTGAAGGGTTGACTTCGTTGACAGGGATAGGAGCAGCCTCTGTTGATGGAATTGACAGATCATTAGCAATTGGCTTATAGTGTTCATCAAACATTGGATCAAATAATTTCTTCAAATCATCTTCTGAAGGAGGTACAGAAGGAGTTGCTGATGAGAGATTTTGCACAAGAGACAAACCAATAGGACTACTTAATGAAGGTTGTGATGCGGGTCCAGAACTTAATTGTCCTGGAGCCATTTGCTCGGATAGCTCATCGAACGTGACGTGAATAGTTTCTATGATATCTCGAGTTCTTTTGTTGTAGATTCGGTAACCCTTCTTGTTTGATGCATAACCTACAAAAACTCCAATGTCCGCCTTAGCTCTTAATTTACCTAAATCTTGACCGTCATTCATTGGATAGCACAAAGCACCGAACACCCGAAGGTAGGAGAGATAAGGTTTTCATTTATGGACAAGTTCGTATGGAGTTTTTTTCATGAGAGGTGTGTAAAAGGGAACGATTTTGAGTGTAGCAAGCAGTGGCAATGGCTTCAGCCCAAAGAAACATTGGAACCTTTGAATAAATTAACATTGTTCTTGCGGCTTCCACAAGAGTTTGATTTCGTCTTTCAACTACACCGTTCTGTTGAGGAGTTCGAGGAACACTTGTTTGATGACTGATTCCAACACTTTCATAAAATTGACTTAGGTCTTTGTTAACAAACTCTGTGCCATTGTCTGTTCGAACAATTCTAATAGTATTGTTGAGTCGAACCGGAAGCTGCTTGATAAGTTTAATGATGACATATGGAGTTTCATCCTTTGTCCTCAAAAACTTTACCCAAGTAAATCGAGAGTAGTCATCCACAACGGCTAAAATATATTTCTTCCCATTTATCGTTTGTACTCTCATTGGTCCGCATAAATCCATATGAAGAGTATTAAGAACTTCCATTACTGAGTTTGTGGGTTTGGGTTTGTGGGCATATTTCTTGCTTTTTCCCAATTGGCATGCTGAACAAAGATGATCTTTTTCATACTTTAATCTGGGTAAGCCTCTTACAAGATCCTTTCTGGAAAGATTATTAATGGTTCCGAAGTTCAAGTGATTGAGACGACGATGCCATAACCATGATTTTGTTTTTGATGCCTTTGACAACAAGCAGATTGGAGAAGACTTCATCATGTCTTCTGATAACGCTACACGCGTCGTTCGGGGTCAAAGGAACTTCCTTTTCGTCGAGCAAGTTTTTCAACACCCTAGGCAGTGAACCTAATCGTTGTAGTGTAGTATTAGGGTAAGCCATGGGAATTCATATCGTTCTCTAGGAGAATAGGAATGCTAGTGAGAAGTTACTACGCTAAGGTTGGGGTTGAGGAAGATTATTTTTTTATCTTTTTATGTTCTTTTTTTAGGAATTGGAAAGGTACGAATCTCGGGGTTTGGATTTGGGGGTTGGTATTTCTACCGATTACTTCTACTTATCTAATTATCTAATCTAAGGTGTATGTAGTCTATCTCTAATTATTGTGTGCTCGTATGATGATTTAAAGATGTGTTTACTTAGGTTGTATTACTCCTTAATTATCTCCTATTGATGGTTGAATTGTCACATCCTTATTCTTAATCACGTTTTGTGTCTAAAGTCGTAGGGTATGCGTTTATCCCTAACTCTTTGAAACTACCAAAGGTTATCGCCTACAAAATCTCTAGGATTTATAAACTCAACTCTAAGGTACTCTTCGGATGGTTTAGCCTACAATGACTCTAGGTATTATAAGCTAAGGTTCAACAAAGATTAATCAAGCATTAACTACACAACGAATGACCTATCGCAATACTAGATCATTAACAATTAAGATAAGAGAAAACCAATCAATATTCAATAATTAAGTTCCATATCTCCTAAGCAAACACACAAGTAAATTATCCGGACATGGGAAACATGCAAGCATACACACAAGTAATTGAAGGCATAATTGAATTAATGAAGTAAAACACTTATCTTGATGTAAGATAGGGTTTGGAACCCTAAAATACTATACAAGACAGCCTTGGTTCGGTTTAGGTTTTTACTCCAAAAGACTACACACTGAAAACTAAAAAATTCGGATTCTATATATAAGATTACATATGCGACGGCGTCACCCTTTGATTTGTGACGCCGTCGGGTCGCCGTTATTAGGGTTTCGTCTTGGCCACGTTAGTCTTGCGACGACATCACCTTATGCTTGTGACGGCGTCCCCTTCAGTCTCTGATGTCGTCTGGATCAAATATAGGCTGTCTGAGTTGCGACGACCTACTCTTTTAAAACATGAAGGCGTCACTTGAAAATAAGCAATTTGGCTACTGAGCCGTCACAAAAGTGGTCCGATGGCATCGCAGATAACACCTGACGCCGTCCCCTTCAGTTCCAGCAGCCTGAGTGTCTCGATTCTTGACTTTGGCCATTTTCTTCGTATATTCGCGCCTTTTCGTCCGAATAAGTGTCAATCCAGCATTTTGCCTTCAAGATACCTAAAAAGTGAAAAGGAACGATATTAAGTAATAACGGATACAAAAGTGATCAAATAAGGGCTTAAACGACCCCTCAAAAAGGTACATTTTAAAACCATATCAAATATCCCTACACTTGGTATTTGCTTGTCCTCAAGCAAATGTGCTTTTAGCCAATTAATTTATAAGTTAGGGGTCATGAAGCATTGGTTTAGAACAATCCACAACACATATAAGCCCCGCAAAAGTCATAACAAGCACGGAAGTTACATACTAGCACCTCTCATGGGGTGTTTGGATACTCACATCTCTCGGGTGTATATGAAATATAACAAGTTGGAAATGGAAGATAAACACTCATTAACCGGTCCTAGTACATAGATTACCATAGGCTTGAGACTAGATCAAACCTCCATCGCTTTGGCGTAAGCACCTAGGAAATACTATCAAAGAGGTCTTTTAAAGGGTTGTAATGTTAGGCTTACGGTAGGGAAACAATGGGTTTGGTGGGATAGGAAATTTAGTGGTGGCAAGTCAAAAATCTTTATGTTAAAAGCATTCGAAGAATGGTGTTGCTAAGCCAAGACTCGACACTCTAGACTCTAGATAACTGAAACAAACATAAATTTAAAGATAGATGTAGGATGGTAGCCCGTATTTTATTTTATTATTTTTTTTTCAACACTCTATTTTTTTTCATGCATTTTTACTCTACCATCCTCTACGATAACATCAAAATAATAGGGATTTATAAGCACATCCCTACACTTGAGTTTTTATTACTCTAACACTAATTTGACCCGAATTGAAAAGATCAAAATACTTGGAGTACATTATTACGCAAATAAAGAGAATTTGAATTTAACATTCCCTTCCCATCATTTCATAAAATTTAACTTTGCCCATGAGTCCCAATCGTCCCAAAACTGTGTACAAAGGATATGACTCGACTTAGCAACTTATGCAAGCAACTAGATAATTGAACTAAGGGTTTAGTATGATAACAATAATGCACTAAAAGTGAGTGCATACAAGGTAGGCTAAGGCGACTTGGGTGTACATTTGGGGGTGGATTGTAAACAATGCTCTTCATTGATATTCCAGAAAACCGAAACATCACGAGAACCGCGAAAAGGATAGGCTCTGAGGGGTTAACTAGGGGTATCGTGTACTAAAGATGAGTACAATGCAAGGGTGTGGGGAAATTACTCAACCGATGTGGAAGAAGTAATTATATTACGGGTATCAAACAAGGGTTATCCTAATGCCTCTTATCATTTAGTTATTCCTAACTACACAAGTGTAGTCTCACTAGCGATCTCGGAATGCATCACAAAACAAGTTCTATAATCTATTATACTACCGGTACACTCTCTAAGCATTAAAGTGGAATGCTTTAATTCCTACAAATCTAAGGGCGATCCTCACATTTTGGGTGGAATTTAAGTGGTAAAGGGTTTTTATGCTAGTCATATAACTTCCTATCCAAGAGACGCTTTATTAAGACTAATGGCCCACTCCTACATGTCATGAAAATTTTTAAATTTGGTGCCAAAATTACCCTAACCGATATTTCTCATGGTTTATTACACAAATGAATTTGCACAAAGCAAATAGTCAAGGATAAGCATAGTTTCAAAGTTCCCGTTTTATTTTCCCTCCCTACGCTTAAACTGAACATTGTCCCCAATGTTCCCCGAAAGTATCAAAGTTATGATAATGGAAGGTAATAAAAAATGAAAGAAATATACTCCCCTGATTAGCTCGGTTTCAAGAAGAACGTTTGCGTGAAAAGCTCCTTCTCATCTTATGTATTTTCTTCTTGGTAAATTAAACCTGCACACTTGAAGAAAACAGACAACCCAACGCATCAAACCGAACAAACAAAAATCTCAACAAGATGTAATTCCAGACTTAAATAAGATATAATGCTTGTGGAATGGATGCTTGCAGATTTTCTAGAAAATTAAGACCTGGAAAATTCCAAAAAATTTATAAGTAGCACAGAAAACGAGAAAAAGTTAGAAGCTGTTTCTACTCCTCCTTACGCCGTCAGGTTTCGACCCTGACACCGTCATGTTATCCTGACAGAAACTGGTCTGCGATTTTCTGGAAAAAATTATGAAAAATTTATATCTTTAAAATCTGGAAAAATTTCCTGCAAAACATCCATTATGACTCGATACAAGCATTTGACTCACACATATATATCTCTTTCAATAATCGTAATTCTCATGTTCACGTTCTTTTTGAAAACGTGTGTAATCCTCCCTACACTTATCCCTTTTGTAAAATACCTTTATATGTAATTAAGACGAGGTTAATGACAAAATAAAGCATTTTCACAAATTCAAACATGAGAACATACAAAAATGAAAAGATATATGACACATAAATAAAAATGAAAAACAAATACACATGGGTTGCCTCCCAAGAAGCGCTTATTTTTGTTCAAGTCACGAGCTTGACTCTACCCTTATTTAACGGATAAAGGGGAGGTTTTCCCTACACTTAAGCTTAAGTGCGGGTGATAGTAGCGATACACACCCTTAGGGTGGAAATTTGCTACGTGAGGAGAGGGTGATGGGTGATTTATATGCTCAAAGGAGTGTGATCCATTCATTATAACCTTACCTAAGTCTATTGGTGTAGCGGGTGAATCAAATCTCTCTCCTAAAAATAAATCATCTTCTATCAACTTCAAAAGATTCTTAGTTAAGGATCCATCTTGACCTAATAAACCCGGTTTAAACCCATAATGTTTCTTGTTATCAACCATGAATGGGTGATATATGTGTGTAAGGTCATGGGTTACTCCTATATTAGCTTCCACTCTACATGGCCTAGATTCTACCACCTTTATCAAGCAACTACCCGGACTATTTATTTTGATGGGTGGATTGGGGCCTAATTCAATTCCAAGATTCACATCTAAAGACGGAAAATTGGGTAAGGTTTTTGGTTGAGGCTCCAGTTCATCAAAGTTAGGAACTTCCCTAGGACTAATAGAGAGGTCATGATAACAAGCATCTAAACCTACATTCTCTAGTGGCGTTTGGTCCAAAGGTTCTATATCAATCGGGGTTCCTATAGTCTCTTCTACTTCTTTCGGGTAAGTTATAGGCGATGTGTGTTCCTCAAGTGATGGTAGGGCTTGTGGGCTTGGAGTTTCCACCTCATTCTCCATTATATCTAGATCTCCTAAAAGTTCATCATGTGTTTTAGTATGATCTAACCCAAATATACTCCTAAGTATCTCAAATCCTTCTTTAGCCATTTCAAATTCTTGGTTCGAGTCATAAGAATCATTCTCAAAAATTTGATCACTATGTTCTATTTGCCTAAAGGATTCCTCACGTGTGTCATATGTTTTGGTGAAATCTATCCCATGCTTGCAACTAGGCAATTCAACTATAACCATCTCACAATTTCGAGTTTAGGTTCCATGTTCTTAAAAACTAGGTCTTTTTGATCATGATGCCTAAGGTTGGATAAATCCTCCTTATCCATTTCCTCAAGTTGTGGCAGCTGATGGTTTATGCTTAGGAGGCTTTTCTTAAATTTTTTCCAGAAGGTCTCACTAAAAGGAGTTGATTCTAACAATGATCGTTGAATAGAAGCCACACAAGCACAAAATTTATCAAATCCATCGAACCTTACACCCGTCTCCTTTTGGATATCTCTAAGATCACTCACAAATTCATTAGAACAATAAAAAGCAATCCAATCTGCGAAATTCAGTTGTTCCTCATTTGTTAATGATTTAAATGCAACTTCACTTGCCATAGCGACAAATGAAAAGGGTTTTACGAACACAAACATAAAGAAGGGGGATAGACTACGAGGAAGCTAAAAAATGGGAAAAAAGCTTACTTGATAGGAATCAAGCAAGAGAACCTAAACGAGGTGGAAATCTAACTAGCTATTCTATTCCCCAGCAGCGGCGCCAAAAACTTGATAACGCTACACGCGTTGTTCGGGGTCAAATGAACTTCCTTTTCTTTGAGCAAGTTTTTCAACACCCTAGGCAGTGAACCTAATCGTTGTAGTGTAGTATTAGGGGAAGCCACGAGAATTGATATCGTTCTCTAGGGGAATAGGAATGCTAGTGAGAAGTTACTACGCTAAGGTTGGGGTTGAGGAAGATTATTTTTTATCTTTTTATGTTTTTTTTAGGAATTGGAAAGGTACGAATCTCGGGGTTTGGATTTGGGGATTGGTATTTCTACCGATTACTTCTACTTATCTAATTATCTAATCTAAGGTGTATGTAGTCTATGTCTAATTATTGTGTGCTCGTATGATGATTTAAAGATGTGTTTACTTAGGTTGTATTACTCCTTAATTCTCCTATTGATGGTTGAATTGTCACGTCCTTATTCTTAATCACGTTTTGTGTCTAAAGTCGTAGGGTATGCGTTTATCCCTAACTCTTTGAAACTACCAAAGGTTATCGCCTACAAAATCTCTAGGATTTATAAACTCAACTCTAAGGTACTCTTCGGATGGTTTAGCCTACAATGACTCTAGGTATTATAAGCTAAGGTTCAACAAAGATTAATCAAGCATTAACTACACAATGAATGACCTATCGCAATACTAGATCATTAACAATTAAGATAAGAGACAACCAATCAATATTCAATAATTAAGTTTCATATCTCCTAAGCAAACACACAAGTAAATTAGCCAGACATGGGAAACATGCAAGCACACACAAAAGTAATTGAAGACATAATTGAATTAATGAAGTAAAACACTTATCTTGATGTAAGATAGGGTTTGGAACCTTAAAATACTGTACAAGACAACCTTGGTTCGGTTTAGGTTTTTACTCCAAAAAACTACACACTGAAAACTAAAAAATTTGGTTTCTATATATAAGATTACATATGCGACGGCGTCACCCTTTGATTTGTGACACCGTCAGGTCGCCGTTATTAGGGTTTCGTTTTGGCCACGTTAGTCTTGCGACGGCGTCACCTTATGCTTGTGACGCCGTCCCCTTCAGTCTCTGACGTCGTATGGATCAAATCTAGGCCGTCTGAGTTGCGACGACCTACTCTTTTAAAACCTGAAGCCGTCACTTGAAAATAAGCAATTTGGCTACTGAGCCATCACAAAAGTGGTCCGACTGCGTCGCAGATAACACCTGACGCCGTCCCCTTCAGTTCCAGCAGCCTGAGTGTCTCGTTTCTTTACTTTGGCCATTTTCTTCGTATATTCGCGCCTTTTTGTCCGAATAAGTGTCATTCCAGCATTTTGCCTTCATGTTGGGAATTATGTGAAGTAGGATTTCTGCTGTCATTACTGCCGAAGGATTCTGCTAACGTAGAAGCAGAATCTGCTGAAGAAGAGATTCTGCTGAAGTGTAAAGTCGTGCCGCGTATCTGCTGAAGAGTGGAAACTGACTAGGATCTGCACACGCTTTATTAATTATATGCTAACCCATCATTATTCTTGAACTGCCCGAGGTTAGCATGGGTATTATTGTACTGCTCAATATTGTTTAATGTGTTTAGCCATTAAATGCATGCTTGCATGTTTAGTCGATTGAGTAGTAATAGATTAGGGTTCCTTGTCCATAAAAGGAACCTCATAGCTTGTAATAGCAAAACATATTCGAAACATAGTGTTTCAGTTAAATAAAAGATCCATAGAGGATCTAAGTGTTCTTAGTTATAACAACTTGTATTTACTTTCCGCTATAGAATACGGGTTGTAGAGATTTTCTATTAGTTTGCTTATGATTACATAGGCAACACGAGTGCTCAAGATCTGTCAAGGTCTGTCTGTGTACAACAAGTGGTATCAGAGCCTCGGGTGAGTCTCTACGATACTGAGAACCATATTTACCTCACCCCCATACAACCAAAAACATATTCACCATGCTTGGAACTGATGATGAATCAGAAGTCACCAACAACAACATCAAAAACACCACCTCTATGCAACAACTGAGTCTCTCCAACAGTAATGGTAAGTTTCCTTATCTGAAAAAGGAAGAATATGATATGTGGACCATGAAGATGCAGAACTGGATCTCCAATATTAATTGGAATCTGTGGGAGATTGTGAAGAATGGAAACAGTCTGAAGAAGACTATCCCAGATCTTGATGGTAAGTTTACCATTGCTCCTCCCAAAACTGCTGAAGAGATTCTAGCTGTGAAAAGAGAGCACAAAGTAAGAACCGTCCTTCTTCAATCTATTCCTGAAGATCACTTAGGTGATTTTCACCACATGGTTGATGCAAAGGACATCTGGATGGCTCTTAAAGCAAGGTTCGGTGGCAATGAAGAGTCCAGGAGAATGAGGAAGTCCATGCTGAGACAACACTTCCAAGAGTTCAATATCTCTGAAGAAGAAGGTATCCACAAGGGATACGACAGGTTTCATAAGATTCTGAGTCAGCTAAACCAGCTGAATGCAAAGCCTGACAATGCTGATTGCAATTCAAAGTTCCTTCGATCTTTGCCTCCATCATGGTTACATGTGAGTATAGCCCTAAAGGCTAAAGGTGGGTTGGACATACTCACCTTTGATGAGCTATACAACAAACTCATATCTCTTGAACCTGATGTCAGATCCCCCTACCGTGCATCCTCTTCTGGTCATACAGCCTTTGTCGGGACATCTCACTCCAATATGATGATGCATGCTCCAATTCCAACTTACTTACCATCATCATCTTATCGTCCCACTCCATCATATCCTCAAGCTAAAACTGGTAGTATATTGGAGGATGTTCTTCACTCATTTGTTGCTGATTATGATACTCAGCAGCATCTTGTATATGAAGATTTTGACCAGGTGGACCCACTTGAGATGGAGGAGATGAAGCTGAAATGGCAGGTGGCCATGCTTTCAGTAGACATCAAAAGGTTTGAAGAGAAGGCAGGAAGAAAGTTTGGCTTCAAGGGAAAGGAACCAGCTCGTTTTGACAGGAGAAAGGTCAAGTGTTTCTCTTGTCACCAGATGAGTCATTTCTCAACGGAATGCAAAGACAGGAAGAGTGGAGAGGGAACTAACTACAATTCCTATCAGCAAAAACAGAAGGAAGCCAGTACTTCAGCAGCTCTTGTCACCTTGGATGAACAGGTCAACTGGGCTGCACATGAACCTGTGAATGAGGAAGCTGCTGATGCAGAGAAGCTTGGATTGCTGGCAAGGTGTACTTCAGAAGATAGGCATGATCAGTTTGCCTTGATGGGACTCTCTCAGGTACACAACTGTATATTTGGTTGTAGTGATAGATACAATGAACTTAAAGAAGCTTATGATACTATGAAACCTAAATACAATGAATGCTATGTTGATAATGAAGCTTATAAACTTTCGTTAAAAACATTATAAAGACAAAAGGTATGGTTTCAAAAGAATCAGATAGCTTATGAAGAAAAGATTAAGGTGCTACAATTTGATCTAGATATTGCAAACATTAACTTTAAACGCACTGAAAAGGAAAAAGGTGATACTATTGCTGAGAATCTAGAGCTTAAAGAGAAACTTGCTGAGGAAATAGCTAGACATAAACAATGGTTAATATCAGGTGACAATCTAGCTAGAGAACTCTATAATAGTCAGTCAGTGAACTCGGGAATAGGTTTAGGTTTTCAAAAATATGTAGGATTGGAAGCTAGGCAAGATGGGCGTAAATCTACACCTGCAGGCTTAGAACATTTTAAAAAGGAAGGTGATTTACATGCTGTCCCTGGACCTATTAGAGGTGAATTTATGCCCACTGACCTGTCAATTACTGTTGACTTTGATGGATCACACCATCTGTATGGCAAAAAGTCAAAAGACTTGCCAGACAACGATGCTTCATCTTATGACTTTGTCTCTTTCTCTGACAGTGACAATTCATCGGATCAAGGGTCTACTTCCAGCTATGATCCAAGTGATAAGTCAGACCTTCCCAAGCCCTCACCTGAGCCTACACCCAAGCCTGCACCCAAGTCTATCTACAAGCCTTCTAGGATAGCTGATGAGGAATCCACTTCCAAGCCTGTTTCCCCTGAAGACTTGTCTTTTAAATCTTTGAATAATATGTCTGTTAAAAACAATTCCTTTAATGTTTCTGGTTTAAGTACTTCTACATATAATAGAACATCTGCTTTGTTAAATAAATCTTCCAAAAGGAAGACATGTTTTGTGTGTGGAAGTAAACTTCATTTAATTAAGGATTGTGATTTCTATGAGCAAAGATTGGGTGCATGTGCTCCTCAGCAGAAACCTAGACCAGTGTGGACCAATGTTAAGAATATTCCACCTTATGTCCCACAAGCTACTTATACTGACTCTCCTTGGAAGAGATCAGCTAATAGACCTTATGTGCAACCCACTATCCCATACTTTAAACATGGTTATTGGCCTGCATATGTTGACTCTATGAATAATGGGAAAGGGTGTTGGAGTACTGCTGTCAAGTCCTCAGCAGGTTGTTCTTGGAATAATAAGGGACCTAAATTTCAATGGAAACCCAAGAACAATGGTGGATCTTTCTCATCTGCTAGACATAAATCTTATGATCCACAAGGCAGGTTCAAGTCAGCAATGACTTGAGCCTCCTCTGTATACTAACATTCTTTTGTATATATGTTTGTTTCTGTAGGATCATCCTCTTAAGCATAAAGATATTGGTATTGTTGATAGTGGTTGTTCAAGAAGCATGTCTGGTAATAGAGATATGATGCACAATTTTGTTCCTATTGAAGAAGGAGGCAATGTTACTTTTGGTGTAAGTGATGGTAGAATTACTGGGAAAGGCACCATCAAGACACCCCTACTGAACTTTGAGAATGTGTACTATGTTAGGGAACTTCAGAACTTCAACTTGTTCTCAGTCTCACAAATTTGTGACACCAAGAACAAGGTACTCTTCTCTGAAGATGAATGTCTTGTGCTTTCTAAAGAGTTCAAACTTCCAGAAGATACTTCAATTCTGCTGAGAGTTCCTCGAACTCACAATCTATACACTTTCAACCTCAATGAAGTTCATCCTGAAGGTGACCTCACTTGTTTGCTGGCTAAAGCATCATTAGATGAGTCTAACAAATGGCATAGGAGAATGGCTCATGTGAATTTCAAGACCATAAACACTCTCTCAAAAAGGGGTCTTGTTGAAGGTCTACCCTCCAAGGTTTTCTCCAATTATCATAATTGTGTTGCATGCAACAAAGGGAAGCAACACAGAGCATCCTACAAAGCGATCACTACTATGAGCATAATTTCTGAGCCTCTTCAACTGTTACATATGGATCTATTTGGTCCAACTCAAGTCAGAAGCATTGATCACAAGTATTTTTGTTTGGTTATCACTGATGGCTACAGCAGATTTTGTTGGGTGTTCTTTCTAAGGACTAAAGATGAAACAACTCCAGTACTGAAAGACTTCATCACTCTCGTTGAAAATCAGTTGAACAAGAAGGTTAAGGGAATTCGGTGTGATAATGGGACAGAGTTCAAGAATGCTATTATTATAGAACTCTGTAGGTCTAAAGGGATAAAGAGGGACTATAGCAATCCAAGAACCCCGCAACAAAATGGGGTAGCTGAAAGAAAGAATAGGACCTTGATAGAGGCTGCGAGATCAATGCTTGCAGACTCTAAACTTCCCACTATGTTCTGGACTGAAGCTGTTGGCACAGCTTGCTATGTGCTTAATAGAGTCTCCATTACTAGACCTCACCTCAAAACTCCATATGAGCTTCTCTTTGGGAAGGTTCCAGTCATTCATTACCTCAAACCTTTTGGTTGTCAAGTGGCCATTCTAAACACCAGTGATCCTTTGGGGAAGTTTGATGAGAAGGCTGATGATGATTATATTCTGGGTTATTCAGCTAATAGCAAGGCTTACAGAGTGTACAACTTATCTGCCAAGAAGATAGAGGAGACCTTGAACCTGAGATACCTGGAAGATAAGCCCAATGTTCAAGGGCAGGGTCATGTGTGGTCGTTTGACCTTGACTACCTAACTGATTATCTGGGTTACACTAGACATATGGCTAACCAAAGTGCAGGCTCTCAAGAATCTCCCACTAACAATGCAGGTACCTTGGATGCTGACTCTGGAAGTGATTTTGAAGATGATGAACAACCTATACTTATGCCTTCTTTCTCCCCTAACAATGTTGCAGGTAACTCTTCTAGAGATACTTCTGCTGAGTGTGAAGATGAATCACACTATGCTGAGGACCTTGCTAGGCTTCAGAATCAAGAGTTTGCAGCTAAGCTTGAAGCTGAGAAGGTGAATGGGGAGCTTGCAAATGAGGCTGTCAGTGGAAACCATGTTTCTGCTGACACTTATGCAGTCTCTCCTATCGTCATCAACTCTGCTGAAAGCTCGACTGTTTCTACTCCTATTCCTACTAGAGTGTCCACAGACTTTGGTGAACCGTATACTCGCTTTCCAAGACCTTCATATCTTGGAAATCATCAACCCAAATCTGGCATTTTCACCTCACCTTCCTATGACACAACTTTTGTACCAACTGTGTCTAATCTTGAACCTTCCATTGAAGTCAACCCCACTGCTACTCTAAGAATCAACATCACTCACCCTCAATCTAATATTATTGGTGACATTCTAGCAACTCGAAGGGCTATCGCTAGTCCTAAATTTGGACAGGTTGCTTTTCTCTCTTATGTATCAAATCCGCAAAGAGACAATCACACAGACTTCAAGCATTGTTTGTTTGCGTGTTTTCTTTCTCAAGTAGAACCAACCAGTGTCACTCAAGCTCTTGAAGACTCAAGTTGGATTGAGGCAATGCAAGACGAAATGCAACAGTTTCAGAACCAACAAGTTTGGATCTTGGTACCATTACCAGATGGCAAATATGCTATTGGAACTAAATGGATTCTGAAGAACAAAAGAGATGCAAGGGGTGTGGTTATTAAAAATAAAGCAAGATTAGTAGCTCAAGGTTACAGGCAAGAGGAAGGGATTGATTATGATGAAGTGTTTGCACCTGTTGCTAGAGTAGAGGCCATTTGTATTTTCTTGGCCTATGCATCCTACATGGGCTTCATGCTGTATCAGATGGATGTTAAAGGTGCTTTTCTGTATGGTGAGATAGAAGAGGAAGTTTATGTCACACAACCCAAAGGATTTGAAGACCCAGATCATCCTAATCATGTTTACAAAGTCGTTAAAGCTCTCTATGGACTTCATCAGGCACCAAGGGCATGGTATGCTAGGCTTTCATCATTTCTGCTGAAGCATGGCTACAGAAGAGGTGCCATTGATAAGACTCTTTTTCTGAAGAAGAACTCGACAGACATCATACTTGTGCAAGTGTATGTGGATGACATCATTTTCGGATCCACTAAAGAAGCTTGGTGTAGGGAATTTGAGGATCTGATGAAGGGAGAATTTCAGATGAGTGCTATGGGGGAGCTTACTTTCTTTTTGGGTCTCCAAGTTCAGCAGAAACAAAATGGGATATTTATCAGTCAAGATAAATATGTGAGGGACATGTTGAAGAAATTCGGTATGGAAGGTGTCAGGACTGCCACAACACCTTATGAAGCTCCAAAAACAAAAGCCAACAATGATCCTGATCTACCTGTGAATGTTCATTTATATAGATCAATGATTGGTTCATTAATGTATCTAACAGCTTCAAGGCCTGATATTACCTTTGCTGTGAGTGTGTGCTCTCGACATCAAGTCACTCCACTTACTTCCCATCTTAATGCAGTCAAGAAGATCTTTAAGTACCTCAAAGGCCAACCTCATTTAGGCCTTTGGTACCCAAAAGAGTCTCCTTTTAAGTTGGAAGCATATAGTGATAGTGATTATGCTGGTGCAAATCTGGATAGGAGATCCACAACTGGAGGCTGTCAATTCCTTGGAACGAGATTGATTTCTTGGTAGTGCAAGAAACAAACGATTGTGGCTACCTCAACTACTGAAGCAGAGTATGTTGCTACTGCAAACTGCTGTGGACAAGTGCTTTGGATTCAAAACCAATTGCTTGATTATGGGTATAACTTCATGAACACAACTCTTTTTATTGATTATCAGAGTACCATATGCATTGTCAAAAATCCAGTTTTTCACAGTAGAACCAAACATATTGAAATCAGACACCACTTTATAAGAGATGCATATGAAAAACATTTGATAAATGTGGCCAAAATTCATACAGATGATAATGTGGCAGATCTGTTAACAAAAGCTTTTGATGGACCAAGGTTTCAACACCTTGTGGTCAATATTGGAATGCTTAACCCTTAAACTGCAAAGTTTAAGGGGAGGCATAGGCCTCAGGGGAGGCATATGCCTCAGGGGAGGATTTTATTTTCTTTGTTTTGTTTGTATTCTTAGTTAAAAAAAAAAAAAAAAAAAAAAAAAAAAAAAAAAAAAAAAAAAAAAAAACTAACTTTCTCTTGCAGGTTTGTTGTATTTTGTTGATGGTTTTTAACACACCAGATATACCTTGTGTATATCAAAGAGTTAGCTAGTCCAAAGGGTACAGCTTTGGTAAAGACATGTCAAATCTATTTATAGCTGTAATGGTTTGCTCAAAATCATAGGGTCTGCAACCACCCATGCTTAATTGCTGAGAGTTGTATGGTCATCAATTCACCATGGTCTATTCCTTGTTGGAATCCAAGAATTGGCTAGCCCACAAGTATATGGCTTGTGGTAAAGGCAACTAAATCCATATTTGGTTATCAATTCACCAATTCTAAGAATTGACTAGTCCTGAGCAAACGGCTACAGGTAAAGACACATCAAATCCGTTAATATAGTTGCTGATTTGCTCATAAATCAGATGGTTATCAATGTACCATAGTTTTCGGACTTAAACATCTGGCTACTCCAGTAGTGATGGCTATTGGTAAAGAGACATCAAATCCATTATTTTCAATGATTCACCTCTCACAGGAGTTAACACACCTGGATGTGATGAGAATAGTATGCAACTAATAAGTTTTGATGTACATTTTGTCTTTTGTTGCTGCAAATGTAACAACGCGCATTTTTCGGGTTACTTTTCATATTTTTGAAAATTTACTATTCACATTTACTATTAACTTTCACTATTCATCCCGTAAAATTTTTAATCCACATTCTCGTAAGATAAATTGTTTTAGTAATAACCTGAGAGTTCGACCATCGTTAGATCATTTTCGCAAAAGTTATTAAGTAAACATCGTTTTAAAGTTTCGTTTTAGACGGTCTACCGTTTAAACATCACGCGAATAACGAAAATCAACTCTGACAATTTTCCTCGCATCAGATAAATTTTTAGATCACTCATGATTAATTTGAGAATTTTTAAGATTTATTATTTTTAATATTACCAAATAAGCCCAGCGCAGAACAAAACTAAACTTACGTTTTAAACAATTCTACTTACACCCAGGCTTAACGATTACTGCACTGTGTTTCTAATATGTTTTTGACACTTTTACATTTTTTTGAAAAAGTCAAACATATTTCCCTCCTCCTTTGACCATAAAGGAATTAACCTTATACGTTCTACATTTTTGCATAAATCGCGTAACTTTTAAACATCACAAATAACTGTTAAGTTATCCCGCGTATGAAGAAAACCACATTTTAACATCTCATAACACTTTTAGACTAATTTTAGTCTACTCTAAATAAATTCACGGTCGTTTCCCTGAAATTTCGTTCTTTTCCGATAAACTGCGAATTACGCGTTTTTGACCCGTATTTCCAGCTTTAAGCAGCGTTTTTGCACCCAATAAGACTTATCACCCATTTTATATTTTTATATGGAGTATAATGATGAGTTTCATCATTCCTGCAAGTTTCATATTTTTACGATACCCGGTTTTACGTTTTATGGCTTCGGTTAGCATTTAACGGAACCAAAACTCACTCCGTAATCAAGATAATACCAAAACTATCCACCTAAGTCATCTTATCTCTATATGAATGAAATTAGGGAGGGGAATCATCACCTTGGTGTCAAAATCCTAAGCATGCTTCCTTTAGATCATTTACATGTGTAAATTTAACCATGGTTAGTTTTTAACCCAATATATAGTTAACTAAAATCTTTAGCCTATAAATACCAAGCATAAACCTTCATTTATTCTTGCACCACCCCTTCTTAACATCTAAAGTCCTAAACCTAAGGCATTTCTTATAAATCTTGTAAGAACATTCATGTGTTCTTGAAGAAAAACTAGCGTTTGATCTTCGTTCTTGGAAGTTTTCAAGAAAGAGTCGTTATAATCTTCAAATAACTTCAAGTCTCCAAAAAGACGTTGTTATAATCTTCATTTCTTCTTCGGGTTCTCAAGAAGGCGTTGTTATAATCTTCTAATAGCCTCGGGTTTTCGAAGATTGCAAATTCTACGTCGAAGCTCCGCTTATATTTCTTTTTTCCGTAATACTCAAGCATTCTATATTAACGTAAGTATTTATAAAACTCAAACTTATATAAATACTTATAAACTTTGTTAGTTTATTTATTGTATTTATAAACTCTTAATATATCATAGAATCAAGTAATTAAAATACATGTTTTACGTATTAAGTGCTACAATAGTAGGGAGCTTCATGTGAGGGGTTTCATTTGAGTAAAATGTATCGACGAGTTGCTGGATTTACGACTTAAAGTGTCCTAGCTCCTCGAACGTTTACTGCATGACCTCTGAATTGTGATGGCCCGAACGGTAGTACGAGTTATACAAACTAAAACCATTTCTATAAACAAACATACAAATACTACATCACGATCAATATAGAGACGTATATAGTTTTGTTATTTCTTTCGCATCATTATTTCAAACCTAAGTCGCAACATCCTATTCTAGGTTGCTCGTAGAAGTTCTCACGGCATATCCATCATTCTCATTATACATTTGCTATCATTTACTTTGAGGTGAGTTTCATAGCCCCTACTTTTATACATTTTGAAATTACTTTTGGGGGAGATACATGCTCAACTATTTTCATTTACTTTTATAAGTACTTTAAACTTTTACTGATTACCGTGAGTTCATAGCCCCACTTTCTATTATTTAATTGTTTTACAAACCCTTGGGGGAGATACATGCTTTATTTTTAAACCGAACACATTGCTTTGAAACTATATGTTTATCTGAACTGAATGTTTATTTATGCTAAGTAACAGTATTGCTATACGTGAATTGCATTTATATAATTATGTGCATATATAATTGTATCAAACCAAAGCGGGCTCGAGTATCATATACTTGAGGCAGCCGTATCAAACAAAAGCGGGCTCGAGTATCATATACTTGAGGCAGCCGTATCAAACAAAAGCGGGCTCAAGTATCACAACGTATTGAGGCAGCCGTATCAAACAAAAGCGGGCTCGAGTATCATATACTTGAGGCAGCCGTATCAAACAAAAGCGGGCTCAAGTATCACAACGTATTGAGGCAGCCGTATCAAACAAAAGCGGGCTCAAGTATCACAACGTATTGAGGCAGCCGTATCAAACAAAAGCGGGCTCAAGTATCACGTATTGAGGCACCCAACATATCTTTGGGAATAGGCACCCAACATAACTTTGGGTAGTGGCACCCAGCATAATTTGGTTTCATCATGAGCTTAGTGCAATAATAATTGTTTTGTTTTCAAACCATTGGTGTGAATTTATAACTCACACTACAAACATTATGTGTTCAACTGATTTTCTAAACTCTATGAATTTCACTCAACCTTTGTGTTGACAGTTTTAAGCATGTATTTCAGGTCCATAATGTCGGAAGCTGGCACGGATGAGCAAAGATACTGAAGAAGGCTATAAATTTTATTATCATTCGAAAACCCATTTAATGTATTTTGTAAACTTGGAACCATCTGGGACCTCATTTTTGTAAACTCTGATATTTATATAAATCGAATGATAAATCTTTTAAAACGACTCCATTAGAGTACGTTTTCTATTGTTATGACTGTTGTGCCATGAAGTAACACCCAGTTTGAATTCCGCTGCGTATCACGAAATTGGGGGTGTTACAGCAAAGACCTGGCGTTTCAAAGTTTGGTCATCATAGAGATGAGATAATTCTTGGTTCTTTGCTACTGATGTTTGAGAACAATCCTCTAGTACTGCAGTCTCTAAGATCTTTCAAGGTTAGGAAACTGGAACTTAACCAAGTCAAATTCCAGTTTATGGGAGGATTGTTGGGAATTATGTGAAGTAGGATTTCTGCTGTCATTACTGCCGAAGGATTCTGCTGACGTAGAAGCAGAATCTGCTGAAGAAGAGATTCTGCTAAAGTGTAAAGCCGTGCCGCGTATCTGCTGAAGAGTGGAAGCTGACTAGGATCTGCACATGCTTTATTAATTATATGCTAACCCATCATTATTCTTGAATTGCCCGAGGTTAGCATGGGTATTATTGTACTGCTCAATATTGTTTAATGTGTTTAGCCATTAAATGCATGCTTGCATGTTTAGTCGATTGAGTAGTAATAGATTAGGGTTCCTTGTCCATAAAAGGAACCTCATAGCTTGTAATAGCAAAACATATTCGAAACATAGTGTTTCAGTTAAATAAAAGATCCATAGAGGATCTAAGTGTTCTTAGTTATAACAACTTGTATTTACTTTCCGCTATAGAATACGGGTTGTAGAGATTTTCTATTAGTTTGCTTATGATTACATAGGCAACACTAATGATCCACGAGTGCTCAAGATCTGTCAAGGTCTATCTGTGTACAACAAGTGATCAAATAAGGGCTTAAACGACCCCTCAAAAAGGTACATTTTAAAACCTTATCATCTTCGATAGAGATGGTGTAAAGATTTGAACCACGAGTTCCTCTTAACAATTCCACACCATCAAGTTCTCTAACGAAACAAGTATGTTTTCTAAAAGCCACTTCTAGATCGGAATCACAGAATTGACCAACACAGAACAAGTTATGACCAAGACCTTCAATATAATATACCCTGGAGATTACACTTTTGCCAACAACATAGTCTCCATAACCCATAATTGCTCCAAAATGGTCGTTCCCGAATCTAATTGTCCTGATGAATTTACTCACGAAGTTCATGAGCCGCGAGCGATCTCCAGTCATATGCTTGGAACAGCCTGAGTCCAGGTACCACAGAACGATTTAAACGATCTGCAGTTGAACACAGACAAGAATGGATAACTGGATAATTGGAATCCCCAAGCAAGAATGGGTTCCATTTGGTTAGTAACAGTGATTGGAACACCCACATCAGAAGTGGAAACAATGGAATCATCTGGGATAGATGCAGTTCTAGTGTCCATATTTGACCTATTCAAAGTATGTTCACTTCTTAAAGGAATAGTTCTACCAGTAGGCATCCATTTTCTAATGGGCATTGACTTGGAAAATTTAGGGCACAACTCATTAAGATTAAACTTGTAGCCAGTAGGTATCCACTGATAACCTATGTTACTAAATTTCCTTCCTGTGGGTTTCCAATGTTTTCTAACCTTCTTTCTCCACTGCTTTCTAGCCTTCTTAACATGTTTTATGGCATTAACAATCTTAACAGGGCATTTAACAGCATTAATCAAATCATTCACACCATATTCATGATTAGTAACAAAAACCAAGCAATCATCATTACATGTTTTTTCAAAAGTAGCAGAATTCGAATTAATTACAGTACGCTTATAGCTAATACTAGAATCAACACGATTCATTTTCTTCAACTCAAACTTAGTGTTCCTAGGGTGGTCTTCTACTCTCTTCCAATGCACATTCTTTAGTGTAATCATGGGGTTTGAACGTTATGTTTTTCTTTTTACACTCAGGATCTTTAAGCTTCTTATCCATTTTCTCCCTATTGACTTCTTCAAATTTCATATCTTCCTCAGTGCACTTAGCGCAACTAGGTTTCTGCCTAGGCTTAAGGATTTCATTACCATCATGTATTACCTTCTGAGCCTCTCTAGCTATTTTACCATACTTAGGATTGGGTTTCTCAACGAGGGGAATACTATGCTTATCGCTTAAGACTCTATGCTTAGTGATCATGTGAGCAGTCTCAATGGTATTCCCTTGTACGTACAACTTATTTTCAAGCTTGTTTTTCAAAGTTTTTAGATTGGAAAAATCATTCAAAAGTTTTGATTCCTTAGCATTAAATTCTTGTTTAAGCACTTTAACATTATCTTAAAGTTCTTGCTTTTGCTTAACAGTTTTAGAAAGCTTTTCTTGTAAGGAATTTAACTCTTGTTTTAACATTTCTTCTCTAAAATTACTTTTTCTAATGATTGTACGCACTTGGTCATCCATTTCCTGCTCACGGCTAGTTAACTCAAACTTAGCACGTTGTTCATAAATAGCAACTTGTTCCTTATAGGCATTCAGTTCAGAGATAACAGAATCATCAGGGGCACAAGCAGTGTATTCATCAAAAACATAGTCATCATTGACTTCAGAAGATGCATCACTTGGTACAATCTCACTTTCAGTTTGCTTCACATATTGATCATATGGGACAATATTGCTATTACCCACATTATCAATATCTGATTCATAAGTTTCAAGAGATTGTACTTCGTTATGCATCTTTTGTTCATCAACTTCATCGTATAGTTTTAATACCTCTGAAATGATTGAATCTTTGGATGGACCAGCCTGTTGTGGTGATGAGACCTTTGGAGAGACCATAGGTGAGATGCTAGCCATGAAGATTGTCTGGGTAGTAGGTTCATCATCGACATCAGAGTCAAATGCATCACAGTCTGCGACTTGAAAGGCATTTTGATGATTGTAACCTATTTCCTGAATTGGCTGCTCATCCACATCAGCATCATATGTCTTAGCATTCCCTTCTGCAAGAAACAACAACTCCTCTTCATCCAATGTTGCTCCATTATCCTGAGCTTGCACAAGCAACATCTTGTCTCTGAAGTATTCTGCATTCTGTGGACGTTTTGGAGATGTGTAGTTCCTCGAAATATGTCCCTCACCACCACAGTTGTAACATTTGATTGGCTTTGCTTGTCCTTGATTTACATTTCTTCCATGATTCTGATTAGCCACATACCCTCTACCAACTCCACCTCTTCCTTGTTCTTACTGCCTTCCTTTAACTGGTTGCACCATAGCCTTCCCATCTCTGTCGGTAGCTTGATTCTGTGGGTTGGATGTTGTTCTGAGGTTATTGTTGGTGTGTGGGAGGGAATTCAGATTTTGACTGACCATGAGAGATAGTTGATTGATGAAGTTTTCCATGTATGTGTTTGAATCAGGAGGCTTGTATGATGGATCTTTTAACAATTCGCATTTTCGAGAATTTACTATTCACTATTCATCCCATAAAATTTTTATTTCACATTCTCGTAAGATAAATTATTTTAGTAATGACTTGAGAGTTTGACAATCATTAGATCATTTTCGCAAAAGTTATTAAGAAAACATCGTCCTAAAGTTTCATTTTGGTCGGAACACCATTTCAACATCTCGCGCATAACGAAAACCGTCTCTGACAATTTTCCCCACATCATATTAATTTTTAGATCACTCATAATTAATTAGAGAATTTTTAAGATTTCTTTTAAATGTTACCAAATAAACCCTGAGCCGTACGAGACTAAACTTACGTTTTAAACAATTCTACTTAGACTCAGACTTAACCATTCATGCACTGTATTTCCTAAGATGTTTAGAAACTTTTACATTTTTGGAAAATTCAAACATATTTCCCTCCTCCTTTGACCATAAAGAAATTAACCTTGTACGTTCTACATTTTCGATTAAATAGCGTAACTATTAGACTTCACGTATAACTGTTAAGTTATCCCACGTACGACGAAAACCACATTTTGACTTCTCATATAACTTTTAGACTAATTTTATTCTACTCTAAATAAATCCACGGTCATTTCCCTGAAATCTCGTTCTTTTCTGATAAATTGCATTTTACGCGTTTTTGACCCGTGTTTCCAGCTTTAAGCAGCGTTTTTGCACCCAATAAGACTTATCACCCATTTTATATTTTTAGATGGAGTATAATGATGAGTTTCATCATTCCTATAAGTTTCGTATTTTTACGATACCCGGTTTTACGTTTTATGACTTAACAACTTACCGTTAGCGATTTTCGGAACCAAACTACACTCAGTAAAATCAAGATAATATCAAGAAATTCCAATCTTATCCACCACCTCACCATATGAACGTGTATAAACACATGTAGGGATGATATTTGATCATTCCTTAGATCATTACAAGTATACAACTTAACCATGGTTAGTTTTTAACCCAATATATAGTTAACTCCTAAATTTTCCCTATAAATACCAAGCAAATCACTACATATTTTCTTGCACCACACCTCTTTATCTATCAAAGTCCTAAAACCCTAAGGCACTTATCTTATATTTTGTAAGAAAGTTAACTAGTTTTTGAAAGAAAACTAATGTTTGATCTTCGTTTTTGGAAATTTTCAAGAAAGAGTCGTTATAATCTTCAAATAACTTCAAGTCTCCAAAAAGACATCGTTATAATCTTCTTTTCTTCTTCGGGTTCTCAAGAAGCCGTTGTTATAGTATTCTAATAGCCTTGGGTTTTTGAAAATTACAAATTCTACGTCGAAGCTCCGCTAATATTTTATTTTTCCATAATACTCAAGCATTCTATTTTAAGTGTTAGCCTTAATAGTTTTTATTAGAAGTGATGGTCATTCACGTTTAGGAACTTTGTAACGTGTGTCAGATATTGTGCTAGAATAGTCAACGGGCTCGTGGATTGGACTAAGCTAAATGGGTATTAGTTTAGTTAAGCTTGCCATATATCCAATCCAACCCAAGTCCATATCCACGAAGCCCAAAGAAAGCCCATTAGGGTATATGATACTTGTACTATAAATACCCCTCAAATTCTCATTTGAGAGGTGTGCTTGAATGTGTGTGTGTGTGTGTTTTCCTTGAAGCAATATACAACTTATTGTTTTCATCTCTCTACTTTGTTCATACGCATAACATCAAGTCACCATCTCTTCTTATCTTTATTTCTTTCATCTTCACGCATAGTTTGTGTTTGTGTTAACGTGATATAAGTGTTAGGTTTGTGATAAGGTTGATAAAAGTAAGGTCCTACAATTGGTATCAATCGCCTAACAATGGTTTAGGAGTGTTTTGGTTGAAGTTTTTTTGTAGTGTTACGCGTAGCTTCGTTATCAAAGTTGTCACGCTTAAAGCTTTATTTTTTGCACTTAAAAATTCAAGATTCTTGTGATTTAAGGTTTATCTGGTGCTAAAGTTTCTGTTTTTTGAAAAAAGTTCGAAGCTTTACGTGTTTTTCTTCATTTTTAAGCTCGTATTTGGTTCATTGGTCATTTCTACTCGTAAGCTATCTAAGCACTTTGGGTGAAAAAGGTCAACATTTTTGTGTTATTCGAGTGTTTTTAAGGATATCTGTGCAAGAGAAATCGTTTGAATCATTGGAAATTTTTTACGCGTAGGTCAAAACCCTAGTTCTACGCGTAAGAAAGTCAAACTACGCATAAGGTTCTACGCATAACTTTTTGGTGCAGATTCTTCGAGCTATAACGATTACTCAGTGCTTCCCTCACTTGGATAAGTTTGTGGAACACTTCGACTTTTGGATATCTTTTACACTGTGATAGTGTAAAGGATTTTTGGGCAAAACCCTAATCTTACGCATAAGCTTAGACTTACGCGTAGAACTCTTTACGCTTAAGTATTTTTCTTACGCATAAGCCATGTCTTACGCATAAGCTAAAATCTTACGCATAAGTTTTTCTACGCCTAACTTTAAACTTACGCATAAGCATTTCCTACGCCTAAGGAATCCTACGCCTAAGCCATCCTACTCGTAACCATATCCTACTCGTAACTTCTTTGGTCTACGCCTAAGCTCTTTCTACGCATAAAGGTTTTTTTTTTAAAAAAAAAAAAAAAAAAAAAAAAAAAAAAAAAAAAAAAAAATGGCGGGAAAACTTGAGTAAAATTTAAATTTTTGAGGAGACTAAACGTTCAATTTTTACGCGAGATTCAAATTTTGGTTTAACTGTGAAAATTTTGGTCAAAAATTCAAATTTTTGGGCCTAAATTCAAAATTTTCGGGTCAAATTTGGCGTCAAAATTGTCATAACTCAAATTTTTCATACGACCTTAGAATTGATTTTTATAGTGAATTTCAAATTTTGGGAGAAAATTTTTTTACGCCTAAGAACCAAGGTTACGAGTACGACTTTCAGAAAAACCTCAACCGAGCTTAATCTTCATCAACCACAACTCCTCTATCGTTGAATCGATCCTACATCAACTTTATCATATCATACCTTCATCAATGGCAACTCAACAAGACATTCATGCAGCCGGTGCCGAAAACCATCCTCCTATGTTGGCAAAAGGTGGTTATCTTCAATGGAAAAGTCTTATGCTTCTCTACATCAAGACCAAACCTAATGGAAAACTCATGATTAACTCCATTACGAATGGACCCTTCAAGCCTCGACAAATCCTAACTCCTGACGTCCCATTATCTTATCATACTCAAACTGAATCAGAATACACTGAAGAGGATCAGAAGCAAGTCGATGCAGATGACATGGCAATTCATATTGTCCAACTGGGTTTACCAATAGACATCTTTGCTGCTGTAGACAGTTGTGAAACTGCTTTTGATATGTGGGAACGTGTTAGACGGCTTTGTCATGGAACAGAAATTGGTCAACAAGACATGGAGAACAAGCTGCTAACTAAATGGGAAAAGTTTACTTCAACTCCAGGAGAATCCATTGAATCCTACTATGGAAGGTTTTGCACTTTGATGAATGAGCTAATCAGAAACAAGCTAGCACCCAGAACTATCGTTCAAAACATCAAGTTCCTGAACAATCTTCCAGAAGAATGGGGATGATATGTCACTATTGTCAACCAAACAAAAGACTTACATCAGGTGAACTTTGATCAACTAAACGATTTTCTGAAACAAAACCAAGCTGAAGTGAATGAAGTCAGGCAAGAAAGATTAGCAAAGAATCATGATCCATTGGCTCTTATTGCAAAGACTCAACCTTCAGTGAATACACAACAACAACCTTCATCATCTTCCAACAACAACAACTTGCAGCAATACATTCCACAACCACAAGCTATTATCCCTCAACAACAAACCTATCCACCAGAACAACAACATTACCAGGAACAAGGAATCACTGATCTTGAAATGGAACCCGAAGAAGCTTTGTTACAAGTATTTTCTTTATTGGGTAAAGCATTCAGAGGTCGCTATTCCACACCAACTAACAACAACCAAAGGATTTCATCAAACACTCGCAACAGGCAAATTGCACAGCCGGGTGTGAATATGGGTAATCAAGGACAAACGGTTGGAGTTATTAGGAATCAGCAGGGATATGCTACTGGATTTCGCATGGGTAATCAGGCGGTTCCGTATCAGGGTAATCAGATGGGACAGAATGTTGGGAATAGAGCAGTGGGTAATCAGAATGGGAATGTTGCAGCTCCAGTCGTTGGGAATTATGGAAATGTGAATCAGGGTAATCAGATTAAGTGTTATAACTGTCAAGGAATGGGTCACATGGCACGAAACTGTCCCACTAAGCCACACAAGAAGAATGCTGAGTTTCTTCGGAAAGCTATGCTGTTAGCACAGAAGCAAGAAGTAGGGATGCAGTTGAGTGCTGAGGAAAATGATTTTTTCGCTATTGTGGATGATTTGGAAGACCTCGAGGAAATTAATGCGAACTGCATCTTCATGGCAAATCTTCAGGAGACTAAGTACGACACTGACTCTGACGCACCTCCTGTCTATGACGCCAACGCAGTATCGGAGGTACCAATCGTTGATCCATGCTATAACAATGTCATATTTGATGTGTTTACTCATGACGAACAGCATTCTGTGACGCCATCACCTACTTATGATACATACCTGGACAATCCGAGTTGTAGCAATACTAACTCCGAAACTCCAGATGTGTATCCTAGTGGAGGCTGTGTGACACAAAATACTGAGACTGATGAGGAAACACGTGCTTATTTTGAATCATTAATCAATAACTGTGGCATTGAAATTGAGAAAGTTAGTAAGGTCAATCGCGAAGTTAAGGCCGCGAATGTTAAATTGACCACTGAGCTTGAGAGTTACAAAGAGAACGCCAGAGCCTATGAATTTCATACAAACAAAATATCAGAATTAGAAATTG